>JAAEAF010000736.1:0-42767 GCA_011037195.1 Triatoma infestans
TTGAAAGGAAATTCAAATTTACAAAATTTTACCCCAAATCTTAATAAGAGTTTCAAAAAAAAGCCTGTCATCGTAGCGCTTCCAGAAAGCCCTAAATAAATATTTTCAGAATGTTTTAAATAAAAAGTATAGTAAATTAATTAAATTATAGTAAATTAAATTATTAAATAAAAATTATTATATTACTAATTTATTTTTTTAAAAGATCATATTTAATTCAAATTTAAAGATATAATCCGAGAACACTGATCCATTATTGTAAAGCACATATATAACGGTAAAGCCATTGTCCAGGAACGCCTAAAGTCAACCGTTTTCCTAGTAATCCCCATGAATTATTAATCTTCCCGAATAAATGTTTTAAACCAAAGTGACTGGGCTAAGTATGTTTGAACTCTATTCCCACTTCAAAGAAAAATAAAAAAAGTAGTCCGATCTATTTTTGAGAATATTATGAAAAACTGAGGTGGAAAAAAATCAGAAAAATGGTGAGCGAAATTTCTGATTTACTAATTTTGATTAGACACTTCCTGTCCATATCCTTTTTGGCGAAATTTAAATCAATATCAAATAAGGATTTTCTGCGAACTTTCCATTTATGGGCTATAGAATTTCAGAAAACACTGAAAAGCACGCAAGACCGCCCTTGCCTCCAACAAACACACAGAGAATGAATGAGCGCAATCAAATTAAAAAAAAAAAAAAAAAAATTCAGAGGTACCCCAAAAATTATATTTCCGGTGTCAATTCACAATTTCAAAACTAGTTAGGATCGCTGTACCTTCCCCAACCTTACTCAGAACATTCCCATGCATTCATGCCAGATACTTGGCTTATTTATACATGCTATGATCTTTTAAGGATATATTTAAAGGCACTTATGCAATGACTTGATCTAAAATAAGAAATAATACAGGATCGGCTATTTATGATCCAAATAATAAGTTTACTACTTGAGCTATGCTCGGTTCACAGCGCAGAAATGTTTGATATTAAATAAGATTTGGAAGTGGATCATGAAAAGTTTGTAATTTATACCGATAGATAGTATGAGTGCATTGAAGAAATTAATTAACATAAAGTACAGTGCTAATGTCAGTTTATATAAAACATCGTACAAGTATTGGGATCAATAAAATCTATGGATTAATCGATTTTGTTTGTTTGGATAATAGCGCATTCGGAAATACATGATAATGAAGTAGTAGTTAGTTGATATTTTGACTAAAGCAGCTACCAGTGTTGGACAAAATACAAACTAATGTAAACTGACATTACAAACTGTTTCAAATGAATTTTTAAAAAAAGTGTTCTTAGCAGCTGGCAAAATTTATATGACAACGATACCGATCATTTTTTATAAAAATTATGAACCCCAAAATTCAAGTTCAAAAATCTTTAGTTTGCGGGAATGGCATTGGGCTTTAGGAATGTAATGGAATTATGAATCGTGAATATTTTGCAGGGCATATCTTTTCAGAATAGGTAGATGAAGATCAGACCTGTGTGAAGATCGTAAGGTGGTGGAAAGCCCAGTTATACCATAATGATGTGCACAAAATATAAGGATGCGCGAATTAGGCTTTACGATAGACTATAGAGAACTGTACGCTTCGTATAATTGCTTAGGTATAATTGAACATACTGCCATAAAATGAACCACATCATCCTGAGCACGAGAGTTACACAAGGAACAGAGCTCAATCTCTCTTTCAATGCTAGGAACACAATTTAGATACAATAACTCTCACCTAATTTTAAAAAGCCAACGCAACTCTTTTAACTGTAGTAGGCTAGTATTATTAGAAACTAGACTGAGAGCATTAAGACGTCTATCTAAGGACTTGAGATAAAAACCGGTTAGTTGAATTGGCTCGCTCCAGGAACTCTTCCCGATAACTTAAACTGATATTAGAAAGGAAACGAAAAAATTTTCTTCCCAATATGCAATACTGTCATTGGAGAAATGGGAGAAGAGGAATACTTAGCACATAACGACTTCCATTCTTGGATCCACAGAGCATTACGACTGATAACCTCAAGCGCTGTATCTGTAGTTAACAAATAATCTTCTTATAAAGAAGGTTTTGCTCGTACCTCCTATATCTCCAAACCTGACAAGCATAACAGACTACAGAACGGCAGACTGCAATAAAAACGTTAAGTTTCGCTGGTAGTGGAACCAAATCTTGACAAATAAAATCTGAACAAATACGGTTGAGGGCAAATTTACAGGAAGAAACTTTTAGTGCCAAATAAGGAAAGATGAAAGCCGAGAAGTCAGAGTAACACCAGGTACTTATCATCATAACTATTTCAAGAGGGGCACCTTTGTAAAACCATTTCTCTCTAGAAGCCAGTTTGCCACCCCTTCTAAAAACCAATTACCTTGGACTTGTTCAAATTGAATGTTAGGTTCCACTGCTCACGATAATCTGCTAGAATGTTTATGTTCCTTTGCAGGCTAGAAGCATTATCAGAAACAAACACAACATCGTCAGCATACATAAGTACCTTGATTATTGTACCCCCAACTCTAACACCTGATTCTAAACACGACGACAGATTATCTAAAAAAATGGAGAAAATAAGAGGACTAAGAATACACCTCTGCCTAACACCCGAAACTACCTGAAACCAGTTGGAAATCCCCTCCCTAACTCTAACTGCTGACACCGAATTATTAATAAGGATTTAATAATATTAATAAATTTAGAAGAAACACCTAGATTATACAGTTTGATTATTAAAGCCCTTCTGTCTAGACGGTCAAACGCAGTCTTGAAATCGATAAAAAACAAAACAATTTTTGCCCATTTCGCATTAGCCTTAAATTAACTAGGTTTATTAATACAAACAAACTGTCCACAGTGCAGTAGCCACGACGAAATCCAGCTTGGGTCTCACAAAGTAAATTGTTCGAGATTACAAAGAAATCGAGGCGGCGTAAGAGAAGGGCAGAAAATATCTTAGCAATTGCTTCGATACAAGAAATACCTCTGTATTTACCTCTGTTTAAACAGAGGGAATACGGATCTGCTGAACGAGGGAGGTGTAGTTCCTGCTTCGTAAATACAGTTAAACAGGCTAGAAGTCTGTTAAGAAAAACATCCCGAGCATCTTTATAGAAGTCATAGCCCACTCGATCAAAGCCTGATGCTTTGTTATGTTTTAAATTACTGTTGGCCATCTTAAGCTATTCAAAGTTAAAAGGAATCTAAAATTTCGGAATAAATAGGTGGCTCAGTAAAAGAAATAGATAAGGCACTCCAGTTAATATTCAATAAATTATGAAAATGGGAAACCCATGACGTCAAAGTTATTTTATTACTGCAGATAAATTTTTTTCCTTTAAATGTGATGACCAAATGCCAAAATTATATCGAATCATGTGTTACGTTAAGTTGCAGAGATATCTTATCTTTTTCTCTAAACAAAGTAATTTAAAGAAACTCGCAGTCCTAACAAAATTAGATTTATTTTTCGAAATAAATTTAGGAGACGAAACATTTTTTCCTGACCCGTAAACAAACCCATCAAACCCATGAGTTCTTTCGGGAAGTTCTTACAAAAGAGGCGTTTTGAACAGGAAAAAGCCAACTGGATTTTATTGAATCAACCAGAGCAGCTGTATACTGTTGCACATCATTAAACGACGTTGGGATGGTAGCAAACAAGGACTCCAAATTTCGCTTATACTGTTCTATATCAGAGTTTACCAACATAAGTTGGGGAAGAAGGAGTAAGCTAAAATCCTGGACAGTAGAACCAGACAGATAGAGAAAAATAAAGGGGAGGTGATCAGGTATGGTTCGGCAAGTACTTTGAAATAACTTATCACTGAAATAGTATCAAGAGCATCTCAGATATCTCTGAAACAGAAGTCTATTACAGAAGAGCCAATAACGCCAGAGAAAGTATCCATAACACTTAGCTTAAAGAAAATCGTTTGAGTCATTTTCAAGGAAATCGCGAAAGAGTAACAAAATTACACACAGTTAAATGGTACTTCCGGTTCACCGATTTCGACCAAAACCTTATTATCAGGTCCCTTGGTAGAGCATAAACGAAATATCAAGTTTGAACTGTTTGAGATTTTCCGTTTATGAATTATGCTGACCACACACACACACATACGCACTTATATAAATAAAGAGAGAGTGAAACACACACAAAGACCAATTTCTAAAAACCACTATTCTCAAAGTACCTCAAAACGTGTATTTCCGGTGAAACCACTGTATTGAAAATTTCACGATTACAATACTTCCATTCAACCAGCGGTAAGAGAAAGTAATAAAATGGTATTTTTACTATTACCATTTCTTTAATTGTAATTGTCTTTTTTATTATTAACAAGCAGAAAAATGGCAGAGATGTTAACTATGAGCTGGGTAGACTACCTAATATTTGTGTTGATGTTAACATTATCAGCTGGTATTGGATTATACCATGGTATTACTAGGAACAAAACTAATACAATTGAAGAATATCTTTTCGGTGGCAGAAATATACCTGCAATACCAATGACTCTATCAGTTATGGCCAGGTAAGTAATTCTGTGGATCTTAATTAATCTGATATATTAATTAATAAGGTATGAACTATGAACGATATGGAGATTGATTTGCAAATCTGTTGTATCTTGGCGATATCTACAAAAGACTAATTCTACACTGAGTTTTAATTAAATAATTGAAAAAATAAATTCTGATTTACTTTAAGGATAATCAGTGCGTTGGTAAATGAAGCCAATAAAATATAGTAATAAAATACAATATTGAATAAATAATAAAATACAAATACCCTAATAGGGGGAATAAAAATATTTATCAGGAGAGGAAGGTGGCGCCAAAAATCAAATAATAATAATAATAGGAAGAATAATTAATTCGGATCACCGAAGAAAGTAGAATAAGCCAGAAAAAAGATCTAGTACTAATGAAACGAGAAGACCGATAATGAAGACTGGAAGCGAAGGATAGGAGAAGGTAAAAGGCAATCACCAAAATGCCAAGAAGGAGAGAAAGCGGGAAAACAGAAGATATCAGAAAGAAATTTAAAAACTATAAAATTAAAACAATTATACAAAAATATTCTATTTATTTTTATAAAATAATTTAGAAAATCATAGGAAAGGCCGCTCAATTCCACTTTTCTTGGGATCGCGCGAGAAGAAATCTATGGAAAATCAAGAGAGAAGAAGTATGTATTCAATGGCTTGTTATTATGCAAGGAAGGGAAGGGCGAAACCTACGCTATCCAAAGCCTCCCTGGGCCCAGGTTTTACCCATCGTAAGTTTTACCACAGACCGAACAAATCGTATCAAAACGTTAGCTTAAGGTCCAGTACCGATATCCTATTCCGGCCGAAGGTCCCAAACCTAATCTCCTCACAGCCCAAATTATCCGTCATCAGATGCATGTGTGTTTCCTCCTTCGTCTCACAAACTCTACAAAACGGGTCAGGCATGAGTTCAATTGTGTAATGATGTCTGCTTGAGCCACAATGCCCTGTGAGGAAGCCAACCGATGCCTGAGAGAGGTCCGTGAAAGACCCTGGATCCCACTCAAGAAAAAAGCTCCGTCTCAAAGCTCCGTCTGGACCCTCAATGAGCAAATTAGACTGCTGACAACCCAGAGTGCTATGAGGTCATCCATGGCTGGAAGCCTGACAGACATGTGCGAAAAGACACACCAGCATCACACTCGGGACCAATGAAAGAGCGAGAGAGGCGCCTAATTTGGCAAACCTATCCACCTCCTCATTCCCAAAGATTCCCAATTGACTTGGCACCCAGCCTAGGAGCTCATCCTTCAGAGAAGGAAGCTCTTCCAGCCTTTTAGAACATTCCGTCTCCAACCTGGAAGTAAAGACACATAAACTCAGCGCCTTCAGCGTAGCTTGGCTGTCCAAAAAGATACAAACACCTTTTAAGTTAGTGTTACGTATCCTCTCATCCAAGATACAACAAAGAATAGCATAAATCTCAGTCTGTCAGACTGTGGTCCATTCACCAAGAGATACTGCCATATGATCTCCGGTCTCAAAATAGACCGCAGCTCCAGACCTACCATCCATTCTGTTCGTGTAACACCGGAAGTAATTAACAGGTATCACCCCAGACGGATCCAATCTTCCATAGAAAGTAACCTGACACTGTAAGAATGCTTGAAAAAAAAAATGTATTCAACATTCTGTCAGAAGGAAAACCCGTAACAGGAAACTTCAGAAGCATCTCGCAATAAATGTAGAATGACCATATCGTTTACCCTACCAAAAGCCTGCCTGTTTAATTCTATAACAGGCTTTCATTGCCACAGTTTTCACCTCTATAAAGAGCGGTGGAATTCCAAATAAAGTCTCCATTCCACTGTTGGTGTGGTCCGCATCGCACCGGTCACCGCCAGACTAGCCAAGCGTTGAATATCCTCAAGTAGCAGTCTAGCGGATCTTATCTAAATGCGACGCCACCACACCACAGCCGCATATAACAACCTAGGTTTAATAACCATACCATAAATCCAAAACATCATCTTGGGAGTAATCCCCCAATTTTTACCTACGATTCTTCGACATTGCCAAAAGGAAATAATTGCCTTTCGATGCTGTATCTTAATATGTTCCGACAAATTTAATTTACTGTCAAGAACCACTTCAAGATACTTCACCGATTTGAAAATCTGAACAGAAGTTCCTAATAACCTAGGAGGTTTTAACGCTACGATCTTCCTCCGATTGGTAAACAAAATCACATTGGTCTTATATTCCAACACCAATCTAGAAGTGAAGACCATGAACTAAGCACACTCATCGCAGCTTGGCTGTCCGAGCAGATACAAACACCCTTTAAATTAGTGTTACGCACCCTCTCATCCAAAATACAACAAAGCATTGCATATATATACCTCAGGCTGGAATACGGTGGCCCATTCAGCATCCAATGCCTTATCGTCAATTTGAGCTTCATTTGTGAAGATCACCTATTTTTCCATTAACTTTTAAAATAAATTTTATTTATATTTAAAAAAAAAATAGTAATTATTTGATAAGTGAGAGAAGTAAGACTTTTTTAGACACTGAAGTTCAGAGTTTGACCACATGAGCTCAGCGAGTTTGAGAGTAAAAAATGCTTGGTTCACGAATTATATATTTGATCTTTTTTCTACAATCGTATTAAATTCGTTCCTAAATTTATATGAATATAAAAAAAAAAATGTGAAAACCATAAATACTAAGATGTACTTTAATACAAGTCAAATATTTCCCTCTCTCTACAATCTTTTCCGTTTGGGTAGCCTCAAATCCACTCGATCTAGGATTTGTTTTGATCTTTTTTTTCGTATTGCCGCTTGACATCTGGCTAATTAGAGGCCAATGAATGCTACTTTTATACACTAGTGAGAGAAAGTCACATTATTCGACGATTGCAGAAAAAAATAAAATAAATCCTGTATAGTATTCAAGAATGGTTGCAATCACCAAGGAATTTCCAAATACTCCACTTATAGAAATCCTAAACTATTAACTTCATAGAAAAATGTAGACGAATTAAAAAAAAAGAAATATAAAACAAAAAGAGCTTGTTTTTATACTTGATTAGCTTCTTTCGCCAATTCCAACTATGTTCCAGTTCAGTATCAACAATTGGACTAATTTTAGTACCAACCGAAACATATTATTTTGGAAGTCAATTATCGTTCTGCATTCTTGGTAGTTTCACAAGTTATCTATTGCTTTACTTCTTTTTTCTGCCAGTATTTTATGACCTCAAGTACACATCACTTTTTGAAGTAAGTATTATATTTTAAATATTTTGTTTTTAAATAAACTTTCGCGAAAGTGTGAATAATCAGAGTAATTAAGTAAGAGCTATATTTTTAAAAAAAATCATACCTTTCTATATTTCGGTACTTGGAGAAGCGTTTTAACAAAACAACCAGAATATTGGCATCAGTAGTTTACGCCATTACTCAGGTATATTTCAAAATTAACAGCATAAAACAAATCTGGTTGCATGAGGAAGTAAATTTATGAGCAGCAGGTGGCGCCCCCTTGATTTCTTCTAATTGAAATTAATTAAAAAAAATTACAAACATTAGTATTCACAGAGTTCCTCTTATTACAATTAATACAATTAATTTAACAATGTTTTTTTTTTTTTTTTAATTGCAATGTTTACAATGTTTAATTAGCTTGGCCCTAAAAGCAAGCTAGAGAACTTGGAATTTATTTTGTTCCATTACTAAGTGACCAATACAAAATGGCGGACTTAATTGCGTCTTGCAGTTCTGTTATTATATTATCCTTTAAATCATGCATTGAAATTTCTGCGTTTTTTCTTTATATCTAACATTAATTACATAAGACACTAAATATTATATCCGGTATTTTATCCATCGTAGCATGCATATTACTTTTGTTCTTGACCGGTTTCGGATTTTCATCCATCGTCAGAGCAAATTCACCAAGTTCGTGTATAGAGTTCACTTCAATGAAATGTTTCTGTAGGCTCACACTTGTTGGTTGTATTTATTGGGAAGGTGATAAGGTTATGTATGGTTGAATATTAGTCCAAGAAACATTTCGCTGAAGTGAACTCTCTGCACGAAGTTTCTGAATTGGCTCTGACGATGGATGAAAATCCGAAATCGGTTCAAAATTAATAAGGAACAAAACTAATATGCATGCTACGACGGATAAAATACCGGATGTTATCCAGCATTGCGGACCAACCCACATTTTCAACTAAATATTATCTTAGAAATTACTTGATTTTTTGCATTTTTTTTTATGGTTTATTGCACAATTTGATACTTTGTAAAATACCTACGGAAGGACAATTAGTAACAAAAATTCTAAACTTGTTTTTTCATAGCAATAATTAGCCAATCACAGTCTAGAAGTGAAGATGTGAAATGTGGGTGTATGCTAAGCCATTCAGAAATTTAAAGACCACAACAATTATTCTATTTATTTAATTCTATTGTTTTATTAGAATTAAAACACCACAACAATTATCATGTTGATCACGCTCACATTTTAACACCTTCACACTTCTACCCTATGATGGCTAATTATTTATAGCTGATTAATTCTATATAAAATCTAATCTAGAATTTTTTGTACTAATTTTCCCTCCGTAGGTATTTTATAAATCACCGGATTGCATAAAAAAAAAAAAAAAAAAATTAAAATGTACTAAATTTTAATTTGATGTACGTACTGGTGACTGTTTTGGTTTGAATCCAAACTGATCAAATATTTTAATAGTCTTTTGTATATAATTTTTTCAAGTATATTCGAAAGAGAGTTTTGGAGGCTGATCGGTCGGTAACTGTTGGGATCACATTTAGGCTTAGCAGGTTTGTGAAAAACTATTACAATTGCATCCTTCCAACTTTTGGAAAAGTATACTAATCGAAGGCAAGCATTAAAGACCTCAGTTAGGAAGGCGATACTTATCCGAGGCAGATTCTTTAATTTAGTATTTGGGATTAGGTCGTCTCCGGAGCTTTTTTGTTTGGAAGTCCGTTGATTATAGTGGATATTTCAGAAGGAGAAGTGTATAAGATAGGAATTTCTGTCGTTTGGTGAGGTTGTTGTAGTTCGTTGATGGGTTGTATTGTGGATGGAGAATCTTGAAGAGTGTTGCTGGTTCTTGATGTATGATGATGATGATTAATGTTTGGCACTTGCTGAAGTTGCCTGTGTGGTTTCCATTGCAATTAGTGCATTTTGGAGTTTCTAGCTGACTGTTTGGGCAAACAGAAAAGTGATGATCGCCCGCGCATTTTACGCATTTAGGGTCGAGTCGACAATAGTTTTTAGTGTGGCCATATTGCTAGCAATTTGTGCACTGTGTAATACGAGTTGTCTTTTTTCTGGGCTCTACTGTGGCTACTGAGTAGTAGATGCGAGTTATTTGGAATATTGCTGTTCCTCTATTATCATTCTCTTGACAAACTGCTCAAATTGGAGTTGGCGAAGGTGGTTCATATTTTTTATTCATCAGCCTAGTTACTGAGATTCATTATTCGTTTTTCAATTTTCTTTTGATTGGTCAAATATTTCCTCCTCAGTTACTGAATATTATATTACTTATTACAAGTGAAATTTTTTGTCTTCGGGATTTACAAATGTATAGTATTTTGTGCCTGATGTGTGTAAAATTTTGTTAATTTCCTATAATCGTCTCAATTTTTTAATATTATTTTCAATTTATTTTTTCATAATTGTGTCTCGAAAGATGTGCCAATTGTATTTTTAATTTCTCCTATAATAGATTGATAATTTTCTGTACCCATTCCAAAAATTGGTGGTATTTTTGTTTGTATATTGGAGTTAATTGTTGTATGTGGTTCGTCCGGTTGAATATAAGTTAAAGGTGCATATTTATTATGTGTTAATATCTGTGGACTATTATAAACATATGATTTTTTGGTTACGAGAGTGTATTGTTTAGTCAATCTGCATTTCTTCTTTTTCAATTCTAGTTAGCCGTGGAAAATCATTATTTGAGTTTAAGTCCAAAATTTGTATCATTGAGTTGTTCTAGGTTTTTTTTTAATAAAAAAAAAAAAAGCACCCCCTTTTTATAAAAAGGGGATTGTTACTTAATCTGATAAAAATTGAAATAACTAATTCCTTTTTATAATGTCTACAGATATTGGTTGGTTTAGTTATCATGTACTCTACTTGTACAACATTAGTAAGAGGTTAGTAAAAAGTCTTAATTTAAACTTTGTTGGGTATATATTTTAATCATTTCTCATTATCAGTTATAACATTCTTTTTTAGCAATTCCAGTACCTTTACAATTGCTCAGTTCATTTTTATGCCTACTTTGTGCAGTTTATACCGCCTTGGTAAGATATAAACGAATATATTGCGAACTATTTATTTTGTTAATTTTTTTGCATACAATATAATGAATGTAAAATTTAATACCATTTAGGGTGGTATACGAGGTGTGGTATGGTCAGATACGATACAAGCCTTATTTATGTACGGCTCTCTAATAGTAATTATAATAATTACTACAGTTAATGTTGGTGGAATGTCCAAAGTACTAGATATTGCCAATAAAGGTGGTCGCCTTGACGTATTTAAGTAAATATCTCTATGCATATTTATGTGAATTATTTTTAGGTTATGTTGAAAAGAAATTCTCTATAGTTTCACTAATAAATGATTTAAAATTCATTTCAGCTTCGATCCAAACCCATTTTCAAGATATTCAGCTTGGAGTTTTTATTTATTTGCATTATTTTTTGCCATTAATAAACACTGTACAGGACCCGGCATAATACAGCGTCATTTGTCACTTCCAGATTATAATACAGCAAAAATGTAAGTTTTTTCCTTATACCATTTTGATTTAGGCTATTCAGCCATTTTATGTCGAGCAGCCCAAAAAAAAAATGGATAATCGGTAATAGGGGTTATCGTCGTTATTAAAGACAAATCTAATGTCCGCTAATTCAGAACAAGCGTCAAGGTGACCTGCGGACATGTCATCCCAAAGGCATAATGGACAGACTGGGATCGTTGCCAATCCGATGTAAATGTTTTAGAGATAATCGTGGCCTGTCAGCAATCTGAAACAGGCTACGCACATAACTGCGTGGTAGTGTAGGCAGGATTCGTCCGTTCTGTGAAAATATATGAGCCCACTGTTTTCCAGTGGTCTGCTGCCGGTATCTCTCTTGGGTGGATCTCTGAATAGTGAGTTTATCAGCCTAGTTACTAAGATTCATTATTCGTTTTTAATTTTCTTTTAATTGGTCAAATATTTCCTCCTCAGTTAAGTACAGGCGCTTGGCTGTACTTAATGTAAGAGGAGCAGACGACTGTTCAGACTGCGCGCCCTCACCCACAAGCCTGTGTCGGCCTCTTCATTACCGGGGATTCCGCAATGCCCAGGAATCCACTATAATATCACGTTAATTCCACGAGCTATCAATTGGTGAATCCTGACCCGGCAGTACTGAACATCCAAGAGTCGAGCTAGTGAAGCCGTGATCGCTGCTTGCAAGTCAGGATCACAATGTGTGAGTCTGATCTTACTCGTATTTCATCGAGAGCAACCGCAATTCCCTTCACTCCGCCGTCAAAATTTGTCGCGATACTCCCCACAGGACATGCGTACTGATAATCTCTACTATATATACCTGCTCCCTCGTTTGAGTTGGGCCCCAAGGACGAACCATCAGTGTAAACCCGCAGCCATGTTGACATGGGGGAACGCACCTCCATGGTTTCCAGAGCAATGGCTCTAAGTTCCCTTATTGACCGGCTGGCACAGTTCCAATCGACATTCCGCCGAAAAAAGTGGTGATCGAAAAGGCGGAAATATCTGGCGGTACTCAAGGGGAAGCGCCCATGAGGTTTTGATGTTTTCTACCGCCACAGTTAGTCTAGGTTACAACCACTTTAGCCTAGAGTCCAGTTTCACTCCCAGATAGGTCGCAACATCAGTTCTCTGCAACTGCTTTTCCTGATATTTTAGTGACACCACATGCGGTTTAGTGGAGAGCGTAAACTGCTGGAACTCGGTCTTCTGGGGGTTTGCGTTGGAATCAGCCCATGTTCCATGGTTATCCAATGCTTCATTTATGTATCCTTCCAATGCTACTACTCATCGTCCAGGTCACCAGGTCATGAGAATAAAGCAGCACCTTGACCCCGGGAATAGATTCTAGGGCCTCTACTAGGTCGTCAATCATTATGTTAAATACGGTGGGCTCTGCACTGAACCTTGAGGGAGACCCTGGCGAGTCTGTCGAAAATTGTAAGTTAATATTTCACATACCTATTCAGTTAAAAGTTGTTCTAGTGAGGAAAGACGCATCTACAGTACTTAGTGTTTTCAGATCTTTACACTATCCAGTCCTATCATCTTCCATATGCATGCAATTTTTTGGACGAAGCTCCCCTTTCACTGAATTAAAGTTTTCGCAATAATCAAAAGCCAGAGTAGTTTGGTTTTTGAAAATATCAAATGCAAATTGACGATAGAATTTTGGATGCTTTGCATATGAGCAATCATTGATCCCTGGATTCATTACTGATGCTACAGAGAATGAACGGATTACGAGAGTGATGGTTAATTAGGACTAATTCTATTAACTTCACTAACAAAATAATTAATAAATCACTTTAATCAATGTTTTAAGTTTTTTATATTCATGACAGGTGTAGTTTATAATGATGGTTATATATTTATTTATTTCTCTCTCTCTCTCTCTCATTCTTCTTGGATATAAGTGGTTTTCATTACCCATTCATTTTCTTAAAGTTTAACTTTTCATGATTGTCAATTATGCTATATTATGCTTTGTATTTATTTTTTGATTGATTTTGTATATAAACTCCTGTATACCGTATTGATTGTTAACAGAATTAACAACTAAATAATAAATAGTACCTCATACATATAAAGTTTATAAGCAATTAAATGTGTTGCTGAATTTATAGTTTCGTTAATACTAACGGTTTTTGGGCTAGCTTCATAAACATGCAATGTATTTCATTAATCTTAAATAACTAACTACTGAATGTAAATAGATCGATGTGTATTATTAAATGCAACTCAATTTTTTATAAAAGAGAAAAAAGTCAAGAATATTTATTAATATTAGAGCTGTGTGAATTGTATTAACAAAATGGAATAAGTGTTTTAGTTTTTTTTTTAATTTAATAATTTTTTTCGTTTTTGAATTGATATCATTAAATTTTAGGGTTGCACTTTCCAGTGGCGTAGCAAATGCAATTTGTTCGTTATTATCAATAATATTTGGAATAGTTGTGTACACGGCATACCATGACTGTGATCCTTACTTGAGTAAGGTAATTTGCTATTCTTACTATTAGTAAGTAATTAATTTTATTATAATAACTGATAATTTAATTTGGATAAATTAAGAATCTGAAGTATGAAAGTAACTGACCATCAGGGACTTCATTCCAGCGACTTTAAATTAAATTACTATGTTGAATAAAAGCACACTTTTTTATGGTATTTTAATTCAATATTTTGTGAATTTTGGTTTTCATTTCTAGAAAATGCAAAATTCTGATCAGATATTATCTTATCACATAATGACGTTACAAAATCAACTTCCAGGCTTGGCTGGGGTATTTCTAGCTGGCATACTATCTGCTGCGCTTAGGTAATTTTATCATTTTTGAAATGTTTTTGTAAAAATCTATAATAATTAAAGTAATTCTTTATATATTATAAATGGGATGAATGATTATGTTATAAGATAAAAAACCAATAATATCTTTAATCACTAATATAATGGGATAATTAAAGCTATACCATTACAAAAAAAATGCTATTAGCTCCAATTTGTTTACTTTCTTTAATTCCTTTTTAGAGACAGTATAGCGGTTGTTAGATTTTCAGAATAGAATTCTCACAAGAAATTATTCATATCTTCATGAAATCCCCAGAAAAAATGTTTACTGTAAACTATATTTAATCTAGAAAATTTTACTGTAAGCTGTAATGCCGAAACGCTGTAAACAAAACTCTAGAAAAATGGCCAAACATAACTGTTTTATATGAAATACAACACAATATATTAATATAAATTGTTTTACAATTTGAATACAAAATAATTTTATTTTCATGTGCACTAGTACCTTATCAACAACATTAAACAGTTTATCTGCCATACTATTTGAAGACTTAATCAAACTTCTAATACCAATTCAATGGACCAACGCAAAAACCAGTCTGTGTATTAAAACAATAGTGATTATCATTGGGTTAATAATAACTTGTGGACTTTTGGGCGTACACAATAATACTAATGGATTTGAAGTAAGATTTAAGTAATTTTTAATTTCTTTTTTTCTTATAAATATTTACTTCTTTACTTTCACTTATGCCGCTAGAGGAAGTATTGCACTTGTCATACAAGTTTTGACTTCCTCATTGTCCTTTTAATTGATTTTTAGATTTAGGTGCTATAAAGTTGACACCTTGATTTCTCTTTATAATTCAGTACATTTCAATTTCATTTCAGTACATTTATTTATTTTTATTTTCGATTGATTTTTTTTTATATAAAATGCCCTTTTTTTTTCGATCATCTGACAGGAGATATAGAAATGTAATAGTTACAAAAAGTAAAGTTTGTTGAATGGTGATATTGAACGGATATTACATGTCTTAATTACAGTATTATATTTTACGTTCTGTAAAAGCGGAAAAGTAAAAGTGAGTATAGAATGGCCGAGCGTAGAGTGATGATGTTACCTAATGTATGTTGGCTTGTTGGTTTTTTGGCAGTGAGCTGACTGAGGACATTTGAAATTTTTTGGAAAATTTTCCTTGATATAACTCCTGAAAGATAGGAAAAAATTATGCTCTTGAATGCACGCTTGCTGATTGTTTCTGAATTCTTTATGGCTTTTGGAATGTTAATTTTTAACTCAACAATGGTTAAGAATTCTCAACTATAATGGTTGGTTTTGGCCCCCAGAAAGTAGTTTTTAGAAAAGCTAAATTTAGATTCTTGGTGGATATAGTTCTAGGAGGATGCTTGGTATTTATAAAAACTTGTATCAAATTTAAAAGTATTTTAAAGTACAAAACAAGGTCCGAGAGGTTCAGAACTTGGTGAAGACAAGAACAATGTCTCCAGCACTGCTGTGATGAATATCCTCAAAAGAGGATTCTCTAAAATACCAACTTTATAAATTTGAGAATAACAGAAAGAGAAAGTATATGATCGTTTCACACTATATATATATATTTATTGTGTAAAATAAACTATTTTTTTATCAACAGTTATTCATGGCATTTTCAAATTATACTGCTGGATTTACTATCTTTGTGTTCGCATTTGGATTATTCTGTCGAAAGGCTAACAGCAAGGTGATTCAATAAGATTTTTCTTTAAATATAAAAAAAATAATTAATAATCATAAAGAATAAAATAGAACGCCGGACCATAAAGTCTGTTTTAGTGGCAGCCATTATAGGAGTCATAGTCACAGTATGGATTGGCACTGGTAGTCATAATGCTATAGCAGCCGGTAAAATAAAGTATGTTACTAAAATACTAAGTATTGAAGGATGTCCAGCCAACCTGTCGCAAACTTTAAAGTAAGTAATTATAATATTTTATTAATAATATACATTATATTTTCCTACAGTGTTAACAGAAATATTTTTGTACTTTTATAGTGTCCGAACATCTGGCTCATTGGAATATAAAACGCCAGTAATAATTGACGAAGATGTGCCATATATGTATAGAATTTCATTAAGTTTAGTAGGTATTGTTGGGCTGATTGTCAGTTTAATTGTAGGATTATTAATTAATTTATTCACTAAAAACAATAAAGAAATAGATGAATCTTTGTTAATTCCACAAATTAGAAACAAGACTCCTGTAATTAGTACTATTGTTGAATGTGATTACACCAGATGCTCTTCAGATGAGAATGGTGATCTAACAAAACAGGTAGAAATATAATATTATTGGGTTTGTATATAATGTGAACATGTAATAAACATATTTTATGTACAAAATATGTTCATGAATCAGATCAATCTCACACCAATTGAGAAGCACACCAGCATCATAAAAACTTAAATGAGTAAAATGTATTTATCACAAGGATAAGGAATGCACATGGAAATAGTCTTATGTTTATTGGTTACTATTTACTTCATCTTCTGTGTTTGATTTCCTAGTCATCTTCCCGGACCTGTTTGGTCTATATTCGGGTGTTTCGAGTTTCTGGTCAAACACCACAAATTTTTATTTTATAAGTATTTGTATTTTTATTATTCTACTTTGTTAAACAAGTTTGCCTAACTGTACTTCCCAAAATATATAACATTTTTTCTTAATTTATAATAAAATTACAGTGTTATTATTTTTTTAATTTACATACTGTAACGCAGCCACTAATGCCATCTAGGAGAGAATGCAGGCACCTCAAATTCTCCTAGTAGCCGCTAGGAAGCGCTGGCGCCGCACTTTAGCTCTTTCTAGAAGAATCGAGAAACATCCAGACCCTTCTCCATTGATATAAAAGGAGAACAATAGCTGATCTAGTTCACCGGGAAAAATGTTACAATATATAACTATCTCTCTCTCTACGCATATATGTGTTTGTGTAATATTATTACGCTTCGGCTCGCTGCTGCAGAATTAATATTGTGCCCTGTTCATCCAGAAGTTTGTGGCCTGCCCTATAGTTCACATCAGAACAATGTATCTACATAATATACATTAGAACATACAATTCCCAAATTTAATGGATGGCGAGTTTTATTGGGAGACATGTGGCACGCCGTTGTTCCCTTGCCGTTTTGTTCTGAGCTTCGGTACTTAGATGCGCTATCAATTGAAGCTTCCCACATTTTCTCACGACGCTAAGTCAACACCCCCTATAAACTCATCGCATTTGAATTACTGATAGTAGGAAAACTGAGGCAGGAGGAAGTCGTTAAGGTGAAGCTGGTATTGGAGGAGGGAAGAATGATGCAATTTAATGAAGAAACAGAAACAATCAGCTGCGAACAAGATAGAATATTATAAAAATACAAAAATAATAAGCGTTAAAAAATATAATAATAAAATAACTTCAGTACAGAAGGGGGTCCAAGGCATTTCATTTTTACTTTCTCTTACTCCTATAAGAGGAAGTATTGTAATCGTGTCAAATTTTCGATATCGAGTTTTCACCAGAAATATCCGTTTTGAGGTCTCCTGAGTCCAAAAAAGTGGTTTTTAGCAAATGGTCTGTGTGTGTGTGTGTGTGTCCGTGTGTTTGTATGTATGAATGTGGACAGCATAGCTCAAAAACGAAAAATCGTAGAAAGTTGAAATTTGATATTCCGTTTAGAAGTCACCATGGGATCTGACTGTATGTTATCTGTGAAAATTCCTCAACCGGAAGTACCACTTTACTAGTTGGATTTTTTACTTTTTTGCAATTTTCTCAAAAGTAGCTCCAACGATTTTCTTTAAACATTTAACATCAACCACGCATACAAAGTGCTACAACTTTTATTGGAAACATTTCTCCGGGAAAATGCAATGAAGGGCACTTTTGGGGGAGGGGTGGGGTTACGGTTTTCCATCTAAAGTGCTATTTCAGTTTATTTCACAATTCTGTCATCTAAATAATGTTAATTAGAATTAAATATGTTGTTGAAATTCCGAGTTTGAAAAAAATCGGATAACCGGAAGTGCGTTTACTTTACCACTTTACTAAATGATTTATTCACTTTTTCGCAATTTTCTCAAAAATAGCTCTGACGATTTTTTTGAAACTTCGTATATAAACTAAACATGCAAAGATCTACAACTTTTATCTAAAACATTTCTCTGGGAAATTTCTTTTAAGAGCACTTTTAGGGGAGGGTGGGGTTAGATTTTCATCAAAGTGCTATCCTAGTTCATTATACAATTCTATCATCCAAACATAATTAGTTAGAAATAAATAGATGGCTGAAATTCCGAGTTTCAAGAAAATTAGTAAACAGGAAGTGCGCTTTTACTGAACAGTTTTTCAGTTTTCGACGAATTTCATTATATTTGGTACACAAACTATAAAATTTGTCAATTATCATTTTGAGAACTGGAGTAAGAGAAAGTTGTGTGAGTGTTTCACACCAGATTTTTATTATTATTATCATCAGTATCTTTAATATTTTTTTCAAACATTTTTTCTCTTTGGCGGCTTGGTAAAGAGAGTGTACTATTATTTTGAACTATGTAAGTTTTATTTTTTTCATTGGCGCGGCTTACATCAAACGCTTCATTCTCTGTATTAACACTGGGACATTTACTGGCAATATGGCCAAATAATCGGCACCTAAAACATTTAGTGCATTGCTCTTTAAATTTGCAAAATTTGGATTTATGGCCTTTATTTCCACAATTAAAACAAACAGTATTAACATTATTTTTTGGCTCACCTGAATCTACAAATTTTCTGCTTCGAAGATTTGTTACATTTTCATTTAAAATTTGGCTTACTTTCCTACCTTTTTGATTTTCTAATATTTGTTCACGTACACTTACTTTTTGTTTGAAATCATCGACTGACTGACTCCATACAAAACGGATTTATAAATTAGAATCTTTTATTCCTTTTCTTACATAATAAAACAAGGACTGTTCCTCGATATTAGAACCAAAAGACATTTCTTTAATTCTTAGAAAATAATGAATACAAGATTCATTAGATCTTTTAAATGACGAAGATAAAAGTTCGTGAAATTCGGCAGAGCTTTTAGTTCTATCAAATTCTTTAAGTAACAGATTTTTTAAATCATCATACCTGAGTAGGTTAGATTCAGGCCTGATTAGTAGCGCTGCAGTTCCGGTTAATTTCCTTTTAGTGAAAATCAGTTTCTGCAAGTCCGTCCAGTTACATAAAGAAGCTGTTTCTTAAAATGTTTTTAAAAAGGATCTAATACGAAAATCATCATCTCCTGAGAAACATTGTATAGAACCTTCTACATCATTAAAAGTTACTTCATTCATTCTAATAGCTACAGGAAGCGTTACTACATCAGGTCGTAAAATTCTTCACTCTTCTTTTCTTTATACTTTTTGTACAGTATTTTCTCAAAAAAACTACACGACAAATTGGAAAGTCCACAATGCATTTAAAAAAAAAGAAAACTATCCAGGAGCGGCCCCAAAAATAATGTGTGGGACTTAAGGTAATGTCCTGTAGTTAATTATTACAATTAAATTCAACTGAATATAAAAGAAACATTATTAACAGAGCACAATCTATTAGTAAGGAACAATTACAATCCACAAAATACCACATCAAATAATATAATGTTACTTCCCGTCATCTGTCGTCTATAACCTCTCTCAAGTCACTCCGCACTCACCCAACTCTTACTCCTACCTCTATACATATACACACACATCTTGGTCAATTTCAGAAAGCAAACTCCCTTAGTCTTCCAAACGCGCGAGCGAAGGAACTGAATACGCAAAGGGGCTCCATTTGCTTCAGCTGGACAAAAGCTCACATCGGAACGGCGGGGAACGAGAGAGCTGACTTTTTAGCTAAAATGGCTGCAGCCAACAAAGACTTGGAAGAAAGTTACAGCCATTTTCCTCTCACTTTTCTTCGTAACACTATGAGGGAGCGAGAAGAGCAAGAGTGGGACATAGCATGGCAAAACTGTTGAAGTGGCGAAATAACACGTCAGTTTTTCCCCAGCGTACTACATCGAGTAAAGTTAGGGGATTGGAGACCCAGCTACAAGGTTACCCAGTTACTAACCGGCCACGGGAAATTACGAACTTATTTAACCCGTTTTGGCCTTGCGATCCAACAGGAACTCAGCTCCAGACGGTCGATCACCTTGTACATGACTGCTCGCTTCTCGAGGCTGCCAGAGCACCTCTCATCCGCCATTTCAACGTGGTTTTGAATCAGTCTTGGCCTCCCATCGATAAATCTGTATTTACTGAGTACTAGTGCATTCAAAAATTCTGTGCCCGCTCACTATATATATATATATATATATATATATATAGTTAAGTATTACTTAAATTTTGTTATTTTTATGCACCGTACCCCCCATGCCTTTTATTATGCTTGCTAATAATTGTGGCCTTGCGTTAATGTTCCTCCTTGCATTTGAAAACACTTAAAAATGTATAAGTATCGACTATCAAACAGATAAATTGGCATACATTTTTAATGGTTTATGGCAATATTCGTTTATTGTTAAAAAAAAGTTACAATTCACTTGGTATTTTGAGTTTCTGAAATATAATAATTTATTAACTGGCCAGTTTAATTATTGAAACATAGCGAGCTCGCTTACCTTACAATTTAAACTATTGCCCACACAAACTTACACAATGTCTTTTTTGTTTGTACAACCTATATCGAAAAGAAAAAGTCTAGGCATACACACTAGGCAGCCATTTTCTAGAAAAGTCTCATTCCCTTTAAGTCATATGCGGTTATAACTGGGATGCATAATCGATTCTACCATCAATATTCAAGCAGTTATTTATTCGGTGGTAGCTTCCGCTACACATTTCTTAGCCTGCTGAAAAAACTAAGTATAATTCCATTTTCGATATTCTCGTAGTTCCATATGAGTACTACAGAAGAAAATACACGCTAGCGCTGTGAATAAATGTATATTATTAAGAAACCTTTTTTTGATACCAAATCCCTGGGTATTCAGCTGAATTTACAATTCTAATGCAGTAAGTTGGTTAATAAGTAAATAATAAAAATCTGGTGTGAAACATTCACACAACATACTCTTACTCCAGTTCTCAAAATTATAATTGACAAATATAATAGTGTGTGTTTTTTATAGTTTGTGTACCAAATTTAATGAAATTCGTCGAATACTGAAAAACTCCGGTAAAAAACGGAACTGTGCGGAGAAAAACATAACCCCACTCCTCCTCTAAAAGTGCCCTTAAATGAATTTTCCTAGAGAAATGTTTCAAACAAAAGTTGTAGATCTTTGTTTGTTTAGTTTATATACGAAGCTTCAGGAAAATCGTCGGAGACATTTTTTATATAATCGCGAAAAGTGAAAAAAATTATTTTGTTAAGTGGTAATGTAAACGCACTTCCGGTTATCCGTTTTTCTTTAAACTCGGCATTTCTACAACATATTTAATTGTAATTAACATTATTTAGATGATAGAATTGTTTAATAAACTGAAATAGCACTTTAGATGAAAACCTAACCCCACATCTCCACCTTAACTGCCATTAAACGAATTTATCCAGAGAAACATTTCAAATAAAAGTTGTAGCTCTTTCTTTGTATGTGTAGTAGATATAAGATGTTTAAGGAAAATCGTCGGAGCCATTTTTGAGAAAAACGCATAAACGTAAAAAAAAAAACAACACGTAAAGTGATACTACCGGTTGAACAATTTTGAGAGATGACCTACTGTCAGATGCCATGGTAATGCCTAAACGGAATATCAAGCTTTAACTTTCTACGGTTTTTCGTTTTTGAGCTATGCTCTTATACATACATACACACACACACACACACACACACACACACACACACATACACCCACCATTTGCCAAACACCACTTTTTTGGACTCACGGATATTTCCGGTGAAAACTCGGTATCGAATATTTGACACTGTTACAATATCTCCTCTTACTGGGAGTAAGAGAAATTAATAAGAAAAATAAGTGCTAACTTTTGGCTATTTATTCCTAATCTAAGTGTTTTCTAATGCTTCGTGGCCAACTTCTACGGATACAAGAAGATATTTGCATACACAAAAAAAGTTGTATTATACTTCAACAAATTTTGAAGTAAATTGGAAAAACAAATTTGAATAACAAATTTTTCTCAATAAATTGCACAGATTGAGTTTAATTTAAGAGTGGTTAGCAGAACTTGTGCAAGGTGCGCAATTGACATCTGTTAAGAATCTATTAACTTCCTGATAATTATTTTTTTTAATTTCCCTTATTGCAATAAGAAAAAATACTTACTGCGATCATAACAAACTATCGAAATTCAGTTTACACCGGAAATTCAAGTTTTACACTATCCTGAAAAAAAAAAGATTGAGCGCGCATGTGTGTTTTGTAAACAAACTATCTCATAAACGAAAAGTTGCTTGAAGCTCAAACTTATATTCCGTTTAGTTACCATTAACGATGTAATACGATGGTTCTGTGGGTTAATTATCCCTTAACCGGAAATACCGACTCTAAACAATAGTTTTTACGGATTTTCGCGATTTACTTTAAACTTCGAATACTATCGGCTCACATGATTGAAATACATATTCAAATAAGCAAAGTCGCTATATCTGTCTCTAACTAAATTGAATAAATAATATTTCTGAACTTGATTAGTTAGCTGGCGTACTGTGGTCTGCAATTTTAACTAAATTCGGCGATCTGTTGGAAATCCATTAGAGATATTCTCCATGATAGCCTGCTTCTTTTTGTGGTCATCGACCACTCCCGAGCGTTCGCCCATCATCAGGATGTTTTTGTCAAACAGTTTAATAACATAGACTTGCATAGAGCAAACTCGGTTCCGCAAAAAGAAGCAGGCTATCACGGAAAATATCTCTGATGCTTTCCAGCTCTGCGGAACCAACCACAACTGTTGGAAAACCAGTTTATGTAATGTTTAGTTTTCCATCCACTAGAAAACTCTACGTTTAGTAAAATTCGGAAAAATTAAAAATTAAAATTGTGAAAATTTCAATAAGAGAAAAATCGTATGAAATATTCACACAGAATTTTTTGTGTGTCCTAGGAAACAGCCGACATATTGAGAGACCTATTCACACTCCTCTATATCGAGCAAAAACAGTCGTTCGCACGGCAAAATTCTTGTTTATGCTATAGCTGTTCACTAAAGTGAACCATCTCTTCGAAATGATAATCACCAAAAAATCATACAAAGCATTCTTTTCAGCACAATTTAATTGAAGGAGCTTGGCCGATTGTCAAGTATCGCGTTCCTTCTAATGTTGCTGTCCACTGCAACTCATGTATGAAGCTTAGAAAGGGTAGAATCGATTATCGAAAGGCGTTCGAATTGATAGATTGTGTTTATGAAAGATTTTGTGTGTGTGTGTGTGTGTGTGTCTGTGAAGTGTTCACGAGAGAAACAGACTACTATTTTGTTTTGCCAGATTGTCCAGAGTCAAGGTTTTAGTCTATTATTGTAAAATGTTTTGATATTAGCAACCCATATATTCCAGTTTCATAAAATGGAAGTTATTTTAAAACGAAAGATTTGAATAGACAAAAATGAATAATATTTTTTTGTTTCATAATAAATTAAACACAAATACAAAAAATCTTATGAAGGGGTCCCTCCCGAGATTCGATTACCTGGGGCCTCTATAGGTTTAATCCAGTGTGCTAAAAGCTGATAAATTATACTCGACACTGGGCCTACATAAATTTCACCCAATTCGCAAAACTTCCTCATCTCACCAAATGCTAATCTTTTATAGAAATTTCCACTTTAGAATATACTGGTGATTTGAAAAAGCGGAAGTAATGCACGCTTTATGTCTCATATTTTAGATCCTGGTTTATGTACTATTCTGAAAAGTGCCGCATAATGTTCTGAGATGTGGTAACAAACAGAATCGCTATTCCCAGATAGTTGTTAGCGACAACATTCCTGGAGGGAGAAATATTTTTTACTAATACTGTTCATATATATAATTCAAGAAATATTACAGATATAATTTGCACATATAGATGTAATGGTTGTAGGAGGAGATGTTGGTTGTAGATGTTGATGGATAAATAACACCTTAATATCGGTATAAGATATATAATTGATATATATGTATAAGACTGACTGCCAAGGACTGTATACTTTACACTACAAGAACTGAACAGACAGACTGACGTGGCTAAACGATATGTACAATTGCAGTGTAGGACTGTGAACAGAATATCTTTTTGACTCTGTCTCTCGTATATATATCCAACTGGCCTCTCCTCTCCTCTCTCTCGAGAGGGGCTCTTTCTCTCTGATGCGTGGTGGGGGTTCACTCGCTAGTGTGGATGAGTGGTGGGGGTTCACTACCCCTACATCATCCCCCCTCCTGAAGTAATTTTTCGTTTGTGAAAAATTAGCGTTGGTAGCTTGGCTGAAACGATGATGTTGATGCTGCTAAATTTGTAGCATATGTGGCTAGCATGCTGTGCTTCTTTTTTTTTTTTGAAAGCCAGAGTTGTCAAGTCTGTCATAGAGATTTTTTTTTTTAAATTTTGAGCAGTCTTTGGCAGTAATTTAAATATGTACATTGAAAGAACAATATTTACATGATTGGTTATTAACATAATTTGAAAAAGGAAAACTAATAATTTCAATACATGATATTGGATCTGCATTTTTAGTTTAGAAATATTAAGAGATCCATTAATTATTTATATTTGCAATCCAGATCCATTGAAAATTCAAAATTATTTACATTTGGTTTTTATTTTGTCAATTGTTTATGTTATTGAAATACTTGGTAAATCCATTACTAAGTATCATGTAAGAGTTAGAATTATATTTACAAGGAGTTTTGCTGAATTTATGTGCATCATGGATTCATTTTCGATATAAAATTAGAAATGATTTCCATGTAATGAAACTTATGGTTATAAACAATTAAAAATTTCCAGATGAATGAAAAACGTCATGATTATGATATAAATGTTAAAAAAAAATTATTTCCTAATTAAGTAATGATATAAACAATAATAATGATTTTATTAAATTGTTAAAATATCTTCTAATAATTATTCAGATGTAACAAAACTAATGGCTATAAACAACTGTTCATTTTTAAAGATGACTCTAAGAAATAGAATATGAATACAAATAAAATTCCAAGATTGATTCTGATAAAAGGAATATTTATGCAGATTTAAAATTCATTGAAAATTATACAATTGAAAAAGATTTTTGAGAAATATCACAATTATAGAAGTAGATAATTAATAAACAAATGTAATGTAAAAAGATGCAGAATAAAATTTAAAAATTAATACATACTTAAAATAATTGATAGAAAATGATATAATTGATTGATGATATGACATGATATAATAAAATATATAATTTTTATTTTTTTTTGCTGTAAACACACATATTTATTTATATACAATTGTTTCTAGGAACCTTAATAATTTGTGTGTTTAGGCAAATTAATTAAATAGAAAGGAATGTTGGAAAAGGAAGAAAATAAATTTGTTAAAGTAACAAAAAAAATACATTCGTGGAATAAAATATTATGTTTGTTTTGTGTTTGTAGACGAATTAAATTACTTTCTTTTTTTTTTTTTGCTTCCAACAAGGGTTGGAGTTGTCATACGCTGTCTTATAAATCAAGGTGCAATGATTTAATGTATTTGTTTTAGTTAATTTCTGAATCAACGGTGCAATGATGATTTTATTTTCTAAATCTGTTTTATGCATTATGTTGTACGAAGAAGTTTGTTTTATGCATTATGTTGTACGAAGAAGTTTGTTTTATGCATTATGTTGTGCGAAGAAGTTTGTTTTATGCATTATGTTGTACGAAGAAGTTTAGTTTTATAATTGATGCATCATGTTGTACGAAGAAGTTTGTTTTATGCATTATGTTGTACGAAGAAGTTTGTTTTATGCATTATGTTGTACGAAGAAGTTTGTTTTATGCATTATGTTGTACGAAGAAGTTTGTCTTATGCATTATGTTGTACGAAGAAGTTTGTTTTATGCATAATGTTGTACTAAGAAATTTGTTTTATGCATTATGTTGTACGAAGAAGTTTGTCTTATGCATTATGTTGTACGAAGAAGTTTGTCTTATGCATAATGTTGTACTAAGAAATTTGTTTTATGCATTATGTTGTACGAAGAAGTTTGTTTTATGCATTATGTTGTACGAAGAAATTTGTTTTATGCATAATGTTGTACTAAGAAATTGTTTTACGCATTATGTTGTACGAAGAAGTTTGTCTTATGCATTATGTTGTACGAAGAAGTTTTGATAAAAACGTTTGCTTAATTTATGTAAACTTAATATTAATTTATAAATAATGGACGAAATCGATTTCTTGCGAGCAGGAATGCACAGCTGGGATACGGCCGGGATGTGGGTAAGAGCTCATAAATATTTAATTAATATTTCGAAGGTCGATGAATGTCTGCAGATTATGTCGACAGAATTCGAAGTGCTAAAGCAAGATAGATTAAGCGAATATTTTGTTAGTGGTAAACAAGTATTATATTAGTATCATAAAATATATATATATGAATGTATATGGCCATTTGAAAGAAAATTATTTAGTTGGGGTGTTGATTTTAATAACCCTTCAAGGTACATGTGACAAAAAACAATTAAAAGTGAAAGTAGCTGGGGGTTTACCAGGTGCAGAAAGATATCTCCTTTTATTAGTACTTCCATTGTTCGGTAATTCCTTGAAGATTAAAATTTCCCAATTGACCTGGGAAAATCCTTTCCTATTGAAGTAAGGTGCCTGGAATTCCTTCTAATTTTTGTATGCTTATTGTTATTTCACCCTTTTGTCGACGTTTTTATTCTACTAAACAAGAAGCAAATCAATGAAATATATCTAAGAAATAAGGGTTTTTACCTGTTTTGTCGGCGTTGAGACAATGCTGTGGAAGTTATATTCAATTTCTAAATTTTTCCAGTATTTTAATCCTGCAATAAAGTTTAGCATTGTACGGTTGCTAAATTCCCGTATTGTTTGTTTCTCTAAAATAAGAAAAGTATTAACAATTGCTCCTTATGACTCCTTTGTCGGTATCTAAATCTAAAATAAGAAATGTTTGGATTTGCTTTGTATCAATGCATTAGTAAATGCTTTGTATGATTTCCTTTATGACCTAAAATTCAATGTTTAAACAAATAGGGTGTTTAACCTAAAATTGTTAAGAATAAGAATGTATATTATTTAAAATTAACAATAATTAAATGTATGATGATTGGGGTGTATGGCCTAAAATTGACCATAATCAATGTTCAATTCACACTAACGAAATTGTTTAAATAAATAGGGTGTATGATCGAAAATTAAATGTTGAATTTGAAACGTGCATTGAAATGTTGAAATACAATTTTCAAAATGCCAGGGTGTATTTACTGAGATATTATGTTGAATTTATTTAAAATTTTTAATTAAAATGTTTATGTTTGAATTTAAATTTTGAAATTAATTTTGAAATTTTTCCTTGGACTAGAGTATTGTCTCCTCCCAACACCAGGAAAATTTGTCTAAATTTTCCGAAAATGTTTTTAAATGTTTGCCTTTCTTGGCCGTAGATTCATTTTATGTGTATTTGTAGGTTTTTGCCGTAGATGTGCTTTTTTAATTTTGCTTAGATGCACTAATTTTCTTTCATTATTATTTAAGGTAATTAGTGCAGTCTGGTTGGAAAATATTTTGTAAATTTGGTACGGGCCATGATATTTTTTTGTGAATTTTCCCGTGGGCGTAAAATTTTTTAAATAAACGTTATCTCCTACATAGAAATTTTGTTTTGAAACACTTTATTATAATATTTTTCCCTTATTTGTTTGGCTTTTTCATTATTATTTTTTGCCTGTTGACGCACTTTTTGAATTTTTTCATATAGACATTTTGTATGAATGTTAAAATTTTGAATGTCTTTTTGTGGATAGTTTAGTATCCAGGGAAATTGAAATTTGGTACCAAAAACTAGTTCATGGGGGGTAAAGTTTGTGGATACATTTTTCGTTGAGTTGTGTGCAGCTTTAATTAATGGCAGGTAATTATGCCAATTTTTGTCACTTTGGACATAGTGAGATATGTTATTGGCGATGTCTCTATGAATTCTCTCTAATCGTCCATTTGACGCAGGGTGGTATGGCGTCGAGCACACTTTTTTAGTTTTTAACAGTGCACAGATTTGAAGTAAAATGGTGGACGTGAAATTGGTACCCAAATCTGTGAGTAGGTACTTTGGCGTGCCATATCTGGTGAAGATATGGTTAACAATAATTTGAGCAATAGTCTCCGCTTTTTGGTTCGTAATTGGAAACATTTCCAAATAGCGGGAATATTGACAAATTATTGTTAATATGTATTTGTATTCTTCGCCTGTTAGAATATTTGTTGATGGCTCTAGCGGTCCAACAACGTCAATTGAAATAGCTTGCCAAACATTAGTTGGCTCGCTAATGTGCCTATTGGTGGTATATAGGCGTTGTCGGTTTTTCTAGTGGCGCAACTATGACACGTCTTGACATAGTTCTCCACGTCTTTGGTCATGTCAGGCCAGGAGAATTGAGTTTTTATGCGGTCATATGTTTTTTGTCTGCCATAATGACCAGACAATGGGTTGTCATGATACAGCTGTAAAACTGTATCACACATTTTGCTTGGAACAAGGATGTTGTTGTCCAGCACATTGATTAGAAGGCCTGAATCATTTAATGCATAATTTTTTGATTGGGCTAGACGTCGGCATTGCTCATCTTCAGCTTGCTGCTGAGCTATTTCTAATAAGTCGATGGTTGGGTAATATTCTGGGGATATATCGGTGTTGATGCAGCCTATATATCTACTTAACGCATCTGCATGAGCGATGTTTTTACCCGATCTGTGTTCGATGTAGAAGTCGAACTCACTTAATTTCAGTGACCATCTGTACAATTTCGAATGCGGGTCTTTTAAATTTTGAAGCCACTGCAGAGCTGAGTGGTCAGTTATTATTTTGAATTTGTAGCCGAAAATGATATATCTGTACTGTTTACAGCCAAAGAGAATGGCTAACAGTTCTCTTTCCGTAGTGCAGAGTCTTGTTTCAGTTTCAGACAGTACGCGGGATGAAAAGGCTATTGGACGTTCTTCGCCGTTTATTTGTTGGCTTAGAATTGCAGATATGCCAACGTTGCTCGCGTCCGTAGTCAATATGAATTCGTAATTATAATTGGGGTATGCTAGAATCGGTGGGGAAATCAATTTTTGCTTTAGAATTTGAAATGCCGATGAACATTGAGAAGACCATACAAACTTGGTATTTTTCTTTGTTAAGTCTGTAAGGGGCTTGGCTATTTCCGAGAAATTATGAATGAATTTTCTGTAAAAACCTATAAATCCTAGAAATGCTCTGACGTCTTTTAATTTTTTCGGAATTGGATAGGTTTCTACAGCTTTTAACTTCTCGTGATCTGGAGAAATGCCTTTTTTGCTCAATGTATAGCCCAAATATTTGCATTCTTCTTTGAAGAAGGTACATTTATTTAGGTCTATACAAAGATTGCCCTTCTGTAATTGTGTGAGAATTTTTTGTGTAGATGTTAAATGTTCATGGAATGTTTTGCCGTGAAAAATTAATATGTCGTCAATGAATGTGTGGCATATGTCACCCGTGTAACCCGATAAGAGTTTATCCATTAAACGCTGATATGATCCACTTGCGTTCTTTAAACCGAATGGAACAGATAAGAATTTGTATGTGCCGAATTGTGTTATGAATGTTGTTTTGTCTTGTGATGATTTGTCAAGTCTAATGGAGTGGAATGCGTTTGAGATGTCGAGTGTTGTGAAGTATGTTGTGTCATGTAATGTTGATAATATGTGTTGAATGTCTGGAAGAGGATAAATTTCAGATGTGGTGATTGCGTTTAATTTACGTAAATCAACCACGTATCTGTACTGTTTGCGTAACTGGGTGATGTCGTTTGGATCAACTTTTGTGTGATCCGCAGACTTCTTTTTAACAAGAATCACGGGATGCGCCCAGTTACTCGTCGATGGTTCAATTATTCCTCTATCCAGATTATCTTGTATTAGTGCTTTCAGTATGGGGGCTTCTGAATGTGATAGTTTGTAAGGTCGACTGTGTACAGGCGGATGATTTTGTGTGTCTATGTGGTGTGTAATATCTGTAAATTTTGTTTTGTAATCTTTGTCATGAGTGAATGTGTCATAGAATGGAGAAAATGTTTCAACAATTGTGTCTGCTTGTTGTGGAGAGAGATGAGTTAGTTTCTGGCGTAATTGTTGTTGAAAGGCTTGTAATTGTGTTTTTTGTTCGTGCGAGAGTTGTTGAATCGAATTTATGGTATGTTTGTTTGATGAGTTGTACGTCTCAGGGTTGTATTGAATGTGTGCTATTGGAAAATGTTTCGTGATGCAGATTTCATGTTGTGTTGTATTTATTAATGTTATGGCACAAGCATTGTTATGTACGTTAGTCAGTGTGTGGGGTAAGTAAATTCCAGTTGGTAGACTGTCATGTTGTGTCAATAGTATGGAACCGTCTGGAATTTTTGTATGTAGCGTGTAAGTAGTGACGATGTGTGATCGTGCAGGAATTTTGATTTTGTGTCTGGTTGATAATGTTTCGGGTAAAGTTGTGTTTTGAATGTTGTTAATTTGTGATGTTGTGTTGTCTGTTAAGAATGGAATGACTGTTTTGTTTATGATTATGTTTGAGTTTTTGAAATTAATAATGGCTTGAAATTTTGTTAGTAGGTCTCTCCCAATGATCATTTCAAATTCATTTTTCAGTTGGGACACTATGAATTTACCTTGAATTTTTGTGTTTTGGCCTATGGATAATTGAATGTTTGACAGACCATAATTGGGAATAATCTGGTTTGTGATCGATTTTAAAATGATACCAGATTTTTCGGGCCTCGATTTGACGTGACTGGCATCTATGAGCGAGTGTGAAGCACCCGTGTCGATCAGAGCTTTAACTTTTTTGTTTTTAATTTGGACGTTGATTAATAAATTATTTGAATCGTTGAGTGCCGGGATCAAGACCGTGGTAGCCGTTCGTGAAAACGGCTGAGCGCCTAATCGTTTTTTGCATTATTGAACCAGCATGCCTTTGCAGTATGCCCTCGTTTTTCACATATCTGGCATGTTGGCGGAACCCATCTATTCGACGTATTGCCAGTATTAAATTTGTTATTATTATTATTGCTGTTATTATTACTATTATTATTATTGTTGGGCATTTGTTTTTTGAAATAGGGCCTACTTTGCCTGAAGGTACGATGGTCTGGCTTAAATTGTGGCTTTTTGCCAAAATTAGTGCGCGCTTGTTTATTATTATTAAAATTATTATTTTTGTTGTTGCAGTCGCGGTTCCAGTGGTTGCCTTGACAAAATTTACAAGGCGAAGGTGGTTTAGAAATAGAAACTCGCCTTCTTTTATTTTTCACGACTTGAAATTTTTGTGTGCATTCCGAGTTCCAATGGACGCCGGAACAATGTTTGCATGGCGCTGGCGGTTTGTCAGAAGACTGTATTGGCGAATCTGCCTTTTTAATGGCAAATATCGAACCTTGAGGTTCTGCACTTTGTATGTCCCTGAGGGCTGTTGCATAAGTTTGAGCCTCATCAAGGTTTTTGGGGAGTTTAATTTGGACTTGGGCCTTCATGGAACTTGGAAGTGATTTTATGAAGGCGTCCGTTGTTAGCCGCTCAACTAGATTTTGTAACGTTTGTAACGGGTTTTGTTGAGCTTTGAATAAGAGAGATGTGGCAATGTGCTTTATTCTGTCAGCAAAAGCTTCCAGAGTTTCTGATGGATTTTGTTGCAAGCTCGTTATTTGCTGCAACAATACCACGGGCGTTTTTTCTTTTTAAATCTGGCAATTAGACTTTCCGTTGCTAGTCGGTATGTTAAAATGACGTTATCATTTGTACACTGCGTTTTAAAAGTGTCAAAGAAAATTTTTGCCGCACCCGTTAATTTTAAAATTAGGATTTCCAGTTTGTCGGCTTCTGACCATCCCGAAATCGCACTATAATTATTAATTTGGTCTATAAAGGAATTTATGTCGCTATTATGGGAACCGTCGAAAACTGGTAAATTATTTATCATTTGCAAGTTCCGGATGTTTACGGGATTTGGAGCGTTGCACTTGTTTAGAAGGTACGCGATTGCTTCATCAGCAGATTTTTGTTGGCCATCGATTGTGTAGGTAGACATGATTTTTGATAGTCTTTCTTTTAAAATTAACAAATTGCCACTTGTGGAAAGATTATGTTGTTTTAATTTTTGAATAATTTCGGCTCTTTTCATAAAAATGAAGTCGAAATTTTAAAAATATGAAATATACAAATAGATGTAACAAAAAATAGCGGAAATAAAATATTTAAAAGTGTAAAACTAAAATGAATAATAATTAAAAAAATAATAGAAATTTATATCTTACCTTTTAATGAGAAATGGCTGGGTTTCGATAGCGCTGCCACCAATGTAATGGTTGTAGGAGGAGATGTTGGTTGTGGATGTTGATGGATAAATAACACCTCAATATCGGTATAAGATATATAATTGATATATATGTATATGACTGACTACCAAGGACTGTATACTTTACACTACAAGAACTGAACAGACAGACTGACGTGGCTAAACGATATGTACAATTGAAGTGTAGACTGTGAACAGAATTAATATCTTTTGACTCTGTCTCTCGTATATATATATACACTCGCCGAACCCTCTCCTCTCTCTGTGCGCGAGGGGCTGTTTTTGAGTGATGGGGGTTCACTCGCTAGAGTGGATGAGTGGTGGGGGTTCACTACCCCTACACCTTTTTAACTATGTGTTTGTTGAAAATGTTGAAGCTATACATTTTAGGTCTTAATGCCACCAACTCTTGAATAGGAACTCCGGCAGTTTCATCGCTAAATTTACCCAACACTTTTTTATTGTGGTTTGAATAGCATTTGTGTGTAACAGGGTAGTTGGAAGTGTCAAAATAGTCTTTCAATTCAATCATGTCATCATATACATCGTCTGTTTGAATATTATATATAAAAGAGTCAGTGTCCATGTATAGCAAATTCAGGGAAGTATGATTATAAATGGTAACATAACCTCGTAGTGAAATTGATACATGTACCGTTTGCTGAGTTCCAAAATCGAAAATCCCACGTAAATAGGTCTGTCCAGATAAATTGTTTCCTGTTGTAAGTGTACTGCAACAACGTTTTCACTAAAAATTGTCCTGTCTTTAAAGTTTGGTCTTTTGGATAATTTTAATAATGCTTTTTCCGTGATGACAAGTTTGATGGTCAATCGTTTCCTCTTATTTTCAATACACTTTCCAAAAACAGGGTTGTTCATTAATTTGTAAAAGTCCTTTTCAAAATCGTTTTTAGCCGTCTAAAAAACACTATCGGAAGATTTGTGTTGTTAGTGGTGACAGTAGTACGTTGACATGTCCAATTAATCCTTTAGGAGTGCTTGCTTGAGCAAATTGCAACATTTGGCACAAAAATTGTAATAAGAATTGGTATCATTGTATAGTTCGTCAATGTTATTATGGGAAAGAATGTTTATTTTTTTAAAGTAATACAGTTCAATAGTTATTGTGAATGTTTTAAAGTGCTGCAATAATAAGGATCTGTTATCTGGGTCGCAATACAATATGGCAATGTAATCTGATAGAGGCATTGGTTGACCAGCAATAAATTCAATATTTTCAAAACAATACAAATCTATATTACATTTTTTATAAGTAGTTATACAATAATCAGAGAATGAATGAAATAATTTACGCTGAACAGTTTTCGGTATATCAAGTAGGAAAATATCAGTTCTCCTAGGTAAATTTAAATAGATGTTGATCATGCATAGATCCAAAAGTGAGAACGGTTGAAAATACTTCTCATCATCGCCAATAGCGTAGTGTAGAGTGTGCATAGTTATTTGTTGAGTCTATAGTGTCCGTATGGCAAAGTGTGAATTCCGTCATCTAAAATGAAACGTTTTTGATCAAAACATGTCAAACTTGTTTTACTACATTCATATGTGTATAATTGGTGTCGTTTAGATTGAATAGTTTTGAATTGTGCATGTAATACAAGGTCTTGGCTTTTTAACACATTTAGATAATCAGAAAATGAATTCTATTCACAGCGCTTTTTTTAACACCTTTTGCCTTTTTAACTATGTGTTTGTTGAAAATGTTGAAGCTATACATTTTAGGTCTTAATGCCACCAACTCTTGAATAGGAACTCCGGCAGTTTCATCGCTAAATTTACCCAACACTTTCTTATTGTGGTTTGAATAGCATTTGTGTGTAACAGGGTAGTTGGAAGTGTCAAAATAGTCTTTCAATTCAATCATGTCATCATATACATCGTCTGTTTGAATATTATATATAAAAGAGTCAGTGTCCATGTATAGCAAATTCAGGGAAGTATGATTATAAAATGGTAACATAACCTCGTAGTGAAATTGATACATGTACCGTTTGCTGAGTTCCAAAATCGAAAATCCCACGTAAGTAGGTCTGTCCAGATATATTGTTTCCTGTTGTAAGTGTACTGCAACAACCTTTTCACTAAAAATTGTCCTGTCTTTAAAGTTTGGTCTTTTGGATAATTTTAATAATGCTTTTTCCGTGATGACAAGTTTGATGGTCAATCGTTTCCTCTTATTTTCAATACACTTTCCAAAAACAGGGTTGTTCATTAATTTGTAAAAGTCCTTTTCAAAATCGTTTTTAGCGGTCTAAATAAACACTAATCGGAAAGATTTGTGTTGTTAGTGTGAACAGTAGTACGTTGACATGTCCAAATTAATCCTTTAGGAGTGCTTGGCTTGAGCAAATTGCAACATTTGTCACAAAAATTTTAATAAGAATTGGTATCATTGTATAGTTCGTCAATGTTATTATGGGAAAGAATGTTTATTTTTTTAAAGTAATACAGTTCAATAGTTATTGTGAATGTTTTAAAGTGTTGCAATAATAAGGATCTGTTATCTGGGTTGCAATACAATATGGCAATGTAATCTGATAGAGGCATTGGTTGACCAGCAATAAATTCAATATTTTCAAAACAATACAAATCTATATTACATTTTTTATAAGTAGTTATACAATAATCAGAGAATGAATGAAATAATTTACGCTGAACAGTTTTCGGTATATCAAGTAGGAAAATATCAGTTTTCCTAGGTAAATTTAAACAGATGTTGATCATGCATAGATCCAAAAGTGAGAACGGTTGAAAATACTTCTCATCATCGCCAATAGCGTAGTGTAGAGTGTGCATAGTTATTTGTTGAGTTGATAGTGTCCGTATGGTAAAGTGTGAATTCCGTCATCTAAAATGAAACGTTTTTGATCAAAACATGTCAAACTTGTTTTACTACATTCGTATGTGTATAATTGGTGTCGTTTAGATTGAATAGTTTTGAAATGTGCATGTAATACAAGGTCTTGGCTTTTTAACACATTTAGATAATCAGAAAATGATATTCTATTCACAGCGCTTTTTTTAACACCTTTTGCCTTTTTAACGATGTGTTTGTTGAAAATGTTGAAGCTATACATTTTAGGTCTTAATGCCACCAACTCTTGAATAGGAACTCCGGCAGTTTCATCGCTAAATTTACCCAACACTTTCTTATTGTGGTTTGAATAGCATTTGTGTGTAACAGGGTAGTTGGAAGTGTCAAAATAGTCTTTCAATTCAATCATGTCATCATATACATCGTCTGTTTGAATATTATATATAAAAGAGTCAGTGTCCATGTATAGCAAATTCAGGGAAGTATGATTATAAAATGGTAACATAACCTCGTAGTGAAATTGATACATGTACCGTTTGCTGAGTTCCAAAATCGAAAATCCCACGTAAGTAGGTCTGTCCAGATAAATTGTTTCCTGTTGTAAGTGTACTGCAACAACGTTTTCACTAAAAATTGTCCTGTCTTTAAAGTTTGGTCTTTTGGATAATTTTAATAATGCTTTTTCCGTGGTGACAAGTTTGATGGTCAATCGTTTCCTCTTATTTTCAATACACTTTCCAAAAACAGAGTTGTTCATTAATTTGTAAAAGTCCTTTTCAAAATCGTTTTTAGCCGTCTTGCGTAAGTTAGTATTCAGTTCTATGTAAGGTTTAAGCCAGGGGGATTGTTTAAATTTTAATATTCTATGCACTTTTTTCAAAACAACACCCATCGACAGAGCTTGTTTCAAATTTTTGTAATGAATCACATAATGTTGTTTATCCTCTAGCGTGGTATAGAGTTTATTATTGTGATGATGTCCCAGGCACTTATGAATTTACGCCCGAAGGCAGGGGTCTGGTGCGCGGCTAAAAAATTACGATGAGACCCCCCATCTGATTTTTAACCAGGGAGAAAAAATATTTTTGAGCCGCGGGATAGCATGCGAGGCATGCGGCTACTTTTGAAAAATCTAGCTTGAAAACAATCTAAGGTAAAAAGAATATTTGTTAGCCGCGAGATGGGCATGCCTGACCTGCGGCTATGTTTTATAATATTTAGCTTGAAAATATAAGGTCGAAATTTGTCAAGGGAAAAAAAATATTTTTGAGCCGGGAGATGGCATGCGAGACATGCGGCTAAGATGTGTAATATTGAGTTTGAAACATTTTAAGGACTGTGAACTGTCATCCAAGTCAAGGGCTAATATTTTATAAAATTTAGCTAAACACTTTAATATTTTTTGATATTTTATTCATGTTTACACATATAATATTTTAGCTAAACACATTCTAAGGACTTTAACATTGTTTTTGAGCTGTGAGATGGCATACAAGACTAGGGCTAATATTTTATAATATTCAGCTAAACACTTTATTTTTTTTTTATATTTTGTTCATGTATACACTTATAATATTTTAGCTAAATACATTCTAAGGACTTTAATAATGTTTTTGAGCCGTGAGATGACATACAGAACATGCGGCTAAGATTTTATAATATTTAGCTAGAAACATTCTAAGGACTTTAATAATGTTTTTGAGCCGCGAGATGGCTTCCAAGTCGTGGGCAAACATTTTATAATATCTAGCTAAAGACTTTAATATTTTTTGATATTCAATACTTTGTGTATTTTTATGTATTTTGTTCATGTTTACACTTATAATATTTAGCTAAACACATTCTAAGGACTTTAATATTGTTTTCGAGCCGTGAGATGACATACAGAACATGCGGCTAAGATTTTATAATATTTAGCTAGAAACATTCTAAGGACGTTAATATTGTTTTTGAGCCATGAGAAGACATACACGACATGCGGCTAAGATGTGTAATATTTAGCTAGAAACATTCTAAGGACTGTAATATTGTTTTTGAGCCGCGAGATGACATACAGGCCATGCGGCTAAGATGTGTAATATTTAGCTTGAAACATTTTAAGGACTTTAATATTGTTTTTGAGCCACGAGATGGCATACAAGACTAGGGTTAATAATTTATAATATTTAGCTAAACACATTGTAAGGACTTTATTATCATTTTTGAGCCGCGAGATGAGATACCAGACTAGGGCTAATATTTTATAAAATTTAGCTAAAGACATTAATATTTTTTGATATTTTGTTCATGTTTAAATTATGTTTACACGTATAATATTTTAGATAAACACATTCTAAGGGCTTTAATATTGATTTTGAGCCGTGAGATGTCATCCAAGTCTAGGGCTAATATTTTATAATATTTAGATAAAAACATTAAATAAATTATCATTCAATACTATGAATAAAAACTTTGTTTTTTTTATGCATTGTTAATAACATTCTATGGACTGTGATATTGTTTTTGAGCGACGAGATAGCTTCCAAGTCGTGAGCAAACATTTTATAATATTTACCTAAGGTCTTTAATATTTTTTGATGTTCAATACTTTGTGCATTTTTATGGATTCTATTCATGTTTACACTTATAATATTTAGTTAAACACATTCTAAGGACTTTAATAAGTGTTTTTGAGCCGTGAGATGACATACAGGACATGCGGCTAAGTTGTGTAAAATTTAGCTTGAAACATTCTAAGGACTTTAATATTGTTTTTGAGCCGTGAAATGTCATCCAAGTCGCGGGCTAATATTTTATAATATTTAGCTAAAGACTTTTAATATTTTTTGATATTTTGTTCATGTTTAAATTATGTTTAAACTAATAATATTTTAGATAAACACATTCTAAGAACTTAACATTGTTTTCGAGCTGTGAGATGTCTTCCAAGTCGAGGGCTAATATTTTATAATATTTAGCTTGAAACATGTTAAGGACTGTAATATTGTTTTTGAGCCGTGAGATGACATCCACCTCGAGGGCTAAGTGGTTATAATATTTAGCTAAGGACTTTTTAATAATTTTTCTGCTATTATCATACAATACGATGAACAAATGCTTTGTGTTTTTTAGTTATTTTTAGACTTTGATTTTTTTATGTATTGTTCTAAGGACATTCTAAGGACTTTAATATTTTGTTAAGGCGTGAGATGACATCCCAGGACTAGGGCCAAATATATTATCATCCAATACCATAAACAAAGACTTTGTTTTTATTATGTATTGTTGGAATCATTCTACGAACTGTAAAATTTTGCTTGAGCTGTGAGATGCATCCAAGACTGGGGCTATGTTTTTATAATATATAGCTAAACACATTTTAAGGAGTTTAATATTGTTTTTTAGCCGTGAGATGTGACATCCAAGTCGCGGGCTAAGTTTTTATAATATTTAGCTACAAACACTAAATATATAATCATCCTATACTATGAATAAAGACTTTGTTTTTTTTCAAGTCGAGGGCTAAGTTTTTATAATATTTAGCTAGAAACATTAAATATATTATCATCCAATACTATGAACAAAGACTTTGTTTTTTTATTTATTTATAGTTAGATACAATATTTAGCTAAACACATTTTAAGGACTTTCATATTGTTTTTGAGCCGTGAGATGACATACCAGGACTAGGGCTAAGTTTTTATAATATTTAGCTAGAAACATTAAATATATTATCATACAATACGATGAACAAATACTTGTGTTTTTTATGTTTACGTTCATGTTTAAATTAAATTATGTTTACACTTATAATATTTAGCTAGAAACATTCTAAGGACTTCAATATTGATTTTGAGCCGGGAGATAACATACAAGACTGGGGCTAATATTTTATAATATTTAGCTAAGCACTTTAATATTTTTTGATATTATCATACAATACGATGAACAAATACTTCGTGTTTTTTAAGTTTATGTTCATGTTTAAATTAAATTATGTTTACACTTATAATATTTAGCTAGAAACATTCTAAGGACCATAATATTGCTTTTGAGCCGTGAGATGACATCCTAGACTAGGCGGCTAAATATATTATCATCCTATTCTATGAATAAAGACTTTGATTTTTTTTTATGTATTGTTAGAAACATTCTAAGAACTTTAATATTGTTTTTTAGCCGTGAGATGAAATGCAAGTTGGGGGCTAATTTTTTATAATATTTAGCTAGAAACATTAAATATATTATCATATACTATGAATAAAGACTTTGTATTTTTTTTATGTATTGTTAGAAACATTCTAAGACTATATATAAAGACTTTGTGTCTTTTTTATGTATTGTTAGAAACATTCTAAGGACTTTAATATTTCTGTTTAGCTGTGAGATGACATCGAGGGGCTAAGTTATTATAATATTTAGCTATAAGGACTTTAATATTGTTTTTGAGCCGTGAGATGACATTCAAGACTAGGGCGACGATTTTATAATATTCAGCTAGAAACATTAAATATATTATCATCCAATACTATGAACAAAGACTTTGATTTTTTTATGTATTGTTAGAAACATTCTAAGAACTTATATATTGTTTTTAGCCGTGAGATGACATCCAAGTCGACGGTTAATATTTTATAATATTTAGCTAGAAACATTGAATATATTATCATCCAATACGATGAACAAATGCTTTGTTTTTCTATGTTACTGTTTAAATTAAATTATATTAAAAATTATAAAATTTAGCTAAACACATTCTAAGGACTGTAATATTGTTTTTGAGCCGTGAGATGACATTCAAGACTAGGGCGAAGATTTTATAATATTCAGCTAGAAACATTAGATATATTATTATCGAATACTATGAATAAAGACTTTGTTTTTTTTATGTATTATTAGAAATATTCTAAGGAAGTGAATATTTCTGTTGAGCCGCGATATGACATACAAGACTAGGGCTAAGATTTTATAATATTTAGCTAAAGACTTTAATATTTTTTTGATATTATCATACAATACGATGAACAAATACTTTGTGTTTTTTTTATGTTCATGTTTAAATTAAATTATGTTTACACTTATAATATTTAGCTACAAACATTAAATATATTATCATCCTATACTATGAATAAAGACTTTATGTATTGTTAGAAACATTCTAAGGACTTTAATATTTTTGTTGAGCCGGTAGATGATGGCATACAGGACATGCGGGTAAGTTGGCTAGAAACATTAAATATATTATCATCCAATACTATGAACATGTATTGTTTCACTTTTTTATGCGTATTAATACTAGTATACTATGTTTTTTCATGTTTTAATACGTGTGTGTATTCTGTATTTTTTACTTTTTTAAGTTTAGTACTACTATGTTTTATGTATTGTTTCATTTTTTTTTCATGTTTTAATACTTGTGTTTTTTGTAATTTTACTTTTATGTTTAGTACTAGTTTGTGTTAAAACAGGTATGTTTAATACTTATGTTTTTTGTATTTTTTTACTTTTTACATGTAGCAAGGCAGTTAACCCAGGACCAAACTTTGTAGCATCGTAAGTGTGAACAGTAGTACGTTGACATGTCCAAATTAATCCTTTAGGAGTGCTTGGCTTGAGCAAATTGCAACAAATTGGCTTTGGAATGTCTTGTAACATATGAAGTGATACCTTCACGAATACCGGATTCAATCATAAGATGTTTATCATAATCGGTCAATAGTTCCAAATTTACTTGTGTATATTTCAAACAGGCGTCAAATACCAACCCAGGCGTTGTGAATTACCAACTTGGATCAATGCTGTAAATAGATTCACACACATTTCTAAACTGTTCAACTATGTCGGTTAAAAGAATTATGTCTGTTGTTAAATACAATTCTGTGTAATCTCTAAGTGTTTGTATATTGAAAGCGGTCCAGACTTGAAACTTCATATCATATAAAATAAATATACAAAGATCTACAACTTATGTTTTAAAACATTACTTTGTGAAAATTCCTTTTAACGCCACTTTTAGCGTAGGGTTGGGGTTACAGCTTCTCTAAAGTGATATCATAGTTGATTATACAATTCTATCATCCAAACAAAATTAAATAGATGGCCAAAATTCCAAGTTTTAAGACAAAATTAGTAAACCGGAAGTGCGCTTTTACTGAAAAGTTTTTTTCAGTTTTCGACGAATTTCATTAAATTTGGTACACAAACTATAAAATTTGTCAATTATAATTTTGAAAACTGGAGTAAAAGAAAGTTGTGTGAGTGTTTCACACCAGATTTTTTTAGGCCAAAGACAATTCTTATGGAATGATATTATTCCATACACACAGACCGGATGTTCATCGTTTATTACTTAGCTTTGTATTTCTAACAAGTGGGTGTTTGGTGGGGACCTCATTTAATAGTGGAGTAATATACATTACAATTCCAACTTTGTTCGTCTTCAAACACTCAGGGTAAGTTTAATTTCTATTTTTTCAAATCCAATTAAGTCCTATGTCTAGGAGGAGACCCTCTGATTCTCTTCGGAGCTCAGAGGAACCGACTAGTTAGCTATTCTTCTCAAATCCAATCAAGTCCTCGCACCATGCCTATGTGTAAGTGGCTAGCAGGAGAGCCTCTGATTCTCTTCGAAGCTCAGGGGAACCGACTAGTTCGCTATCCAGAAGTGGGTATTTTGACGAACGTGTGTAAGCTAGGGCGCTCGGCAAAGTTCCAATCAGTCCCGATAAAACGCTGCACAAGTAGGATACAAATATTGTCGAATCCGCTTTGCGGTCGCTGGATGCGGTACAATCAGGCAGGTGCATAGGATGATGGATTTTTTTTTTGTTTTTACATGGGCAAGTGAATAGGATGATGGATTTTTTTTTGTTTTTACATGTCAGAATTGTCTTTGGCCTAAACAAAATCTGGTGTGAAACACTCACACAACTTTCTTTTACTCCAGTTTTCAAAATGATAATTGACATTATATCAATTGAATTTAAAAACTCCTTTAGTTTTACTATTTATAATTTTTAATATTAATATTCCTGCCATCAGTATTTATAATAATATAATAATATCATTCCATAAGAATTATCTTTGACCTAAAAAAATCTAGTGTGAAACACTCACACAACTTTCTTTTACTCCAGTTTTCAAAATTATAATTGACAAATTTTATAGTATAACGGGAGAACACTGTCCGGAGGCCGGCAGTGAACTGAG
>JAAEAF010000737.1:0-12438 GCA_011037195.1 Triatoma infestans
AATTATGGAGATTAATTATATCAATTTGATCAACGGAAAAGTTTAAACGTTTTCAATTTCAATAAAATATAAGAACTTGAATTTTCACATTACAGGCAAAATAGGGTTTTTACAATTACGGTTGGTTTTTTTCTTAATATTACTTTCGAAAGCAAGTTTGAAACTTCATTGTTGCTGCCATAAATTTTAAAACATTTCGATACTTGATGGTAGATGGTCTACACTTCCAGACTTCTTTAATTAATACGAAATGCATCAGCTTTATCAAGAGTTGTCCAACTTAAAATTCCCCATTTAATTCCTCAAATTCTGATTACAGTTTAGACTCTTTCATCTTTTGACAAACAGTATGAAAATTATTTTCTCATCATATTTTTGAGCTCTGATTGATTTTATTAATAAAATATTTGTATTTTAAGAACCATTATTTGATCTATCTGCTGGTTTCTGATACTTGCGGAACATATAAATCGCAAACATTGAATTACTTTTTGCTTCTATAATTACTCTTATCCAAAAGAGAGATCTAAAATTATCTTGTGATAGTGAAAACTCATACATTTATCTTCCTTCCTTAGCAGGTTTTTGCTGTTTCCTAATTTAATTTTGGGCTTTAAATTAAGAACTAAATTTTGGAAGAATTAGATTCCAATCTTTGCAAGTTGAACGTGGATTTTCGTTTACCGTTAGTAGCCTCCTTCTTTTGTTCCTTCCTTTTTTTTTTAAGATTATTTATAATTTCCTTTGTAAGAAATGCCCAATAATATTCGTTATTGTAATACAAAAGCAGATAATCTATTAAATATAGATGCAGGCATAAATGTTGCAGTCCTAGTGTCTAAAATTTTGAGGGTTATAGTAAATTGCAGTTGTATTTCAATATATAGCTATAACATTATTGTAATAAGGCTATCAAATTTTAAGAATGTTGAACAATCCGTCTGGATGATATCAAGGGTTTGTTATAGCAAACTCTACAATCCAAGAGGCTCAGCTATTGATAGCCTGCTCTTCTCTAATCTGTTGACAAGATGATTTGTGCACCCTGTGATGGCTCTTTATCCAATTAGTTAAAACTTATTTATAATTTGATTAATCTTTTGAGTTAGCCAACTATGTTAAACAAAAAATCATGGGCCATGCATTTCGAAATATTCTCCTCGCTCTGCGAATTTATGTCATAATAGCTTCATTGTTTTAAAAGAAATTAAGTCACTCTTAATCCACGTAGATTAAACAGAAGACTTTTAAATAGAATTTAAAAACAATGCACAAGGTCTGATTTTTCTGGTGTAATCCATGAATTTACCTTAAGAAATTCTTAGTAAAGTGTTCTGAATATTGAGAGAAGATATCCATTTTTTATCTGAAATTTATGTGTTTTTACTCAAGTAGAACTGATGTTTGGCTTTGCCCGTAAAATACACTATACCGTAATCATCTATCATTGGGTTTCCCGGATCATCTATCATTGGATTTCTACACACATACATATTATATGCATGTGTGTGTGTGTGTGTGTGTGTGTGTATGAATAAAATATCTCAAAAACGAAAAATCCTACGAAGCTAAAACTTTTTAATCGATTTTGGTACAACCCTCATCTCTCACCTAGGTTTGGGGCAAAATCCATCAACCCGAATTTTCTCTAAAACGTTTATAACGATTTCCGATCATTTTTATTTGTAAATTTTTTCCAAAAAATTTATTTTTAAAGATTTAGGGGGGTAGTGCTGTCAGTTAGGGGGGTAGTGCTGTCAGTTAGGTTTAATTTAAATTGTGCTACAAGCTTTGTTGGATGTGGCAGAGGGCGCCCATTTAAGTATATATGTTATACCCTTTTTATGGCTAGCTCAATTAAGTATTTTTAAGCATTACAATTTCAAAGAAATATGGTAATTAAATTGTATTGATTCCAGTATTATTTTTTTTAATTATCATTGAACATTTTCTTTTATTCTCTACAATATCTTGCAATTGCAAGCCATTGTACCATACATTTTACATTATTATTATACAATATTTAGATACTAATGCCAGCAGTAAATCACATGTTTATCAATGGTCGCAATAGTATTTAATGACAACTAGGAAGTGGCTTCAAAGTTTTTTTTTTTGATCTGAACCTTTAGCCAGCTCTGAGCGACCATAATTCATTTTAAAAATTTTATTAGATAACACAAATGAGAAATATATTAATAAATCGATATGTGATTGATACATTAAGTAGTTATTATTAGTGTGTAAAATTGGAATTAGTTGTGGTGGTTCACCAGAGTGTGAAACTAAGTTTGCTCTGTGCGAGTCTGTGTTGTCACACTGTCTAAAAAACGCATCCTGAAGATGGGCGAACGCCCGAAACCGGTCGATGACCACAAAATGAAGCAGGCTACCACGGAAAATGTCTGTGATAAAATTGGAATAGTAGAAGCGCATGGGAAAATATTCTCAAATATGTATGTGTGTGTGCGCGTGTGTTTTTGTGTTATATATTTTATAATATATACACACACACATACATAGACCCTTTTCTAAATACTACTTTTTCGGACTTATGGGACCTTGAAATGTGTATTTCCGGTGAAAACTCGATATCGAAAATTTGAAACATTACAGTACTCTCTAACAGCAGTTAGAGAAAGTAAAATTGTATATTATTCTTGAAATCAAGTTTTATAATATATTTTCGAATTATTTGTTAATTTATGTGAACGAGATCTGGATTGACTACTTCTTCATGTTATGGCAAAAATTTTAGTTTGAAGGAAATTCGTCAATATAACTATGTAAATTATAATAAAAGAAAGTCGTATGAGTGTTTCAGATAATAATTTTTTTTGCACGAGTGTTGCTGAAATGGTAACAATCACAAGTTCGAAAAGCAACTACGAAAATAGCATTCCCTCTTATCAAGTTCTCTGAAAGTGATAAGACTAGTGAACAATATGAAAATTGCCTAGTACTATTAATACTCAAAAAACAAGGCACATAAAGCAAACTATCAGACTACCAATTTAGTTAAGAGTCACCAGTTTTCAAAGAAATTATCTACCAAGAGTTAGTATTTATCAGTTTTCTTTAACTAATACCGATAAGTCCAATAAAACCCTTGTGGTTGTACACACAAGTACATTAGTTTAGAAAAGAGTGATGTGCTATCTTTAACTGTCGTCCATAGTTTGTCTGCTTAATGTGGCAACCAGTTGTTTTTTTTTTTTTTTTTAACCATTTACTGCATTCTATTGTCTTTATACTGTACTATAAATCTTAAAGACTTATCATTGTTTTCTTTTCCTAAATATAAAACAATATTAACATTATATTGATTTTGGTGGCAATTTTGTATTAAACAATGAATGAGAACAAAAATATGGTATGAAACACTCACACCATTTTCTCTAACTCTAATTAATACAAAATTAGTAAGTTTTCTTTAAAATTATGACGTTTAAAGTATTTAGCTGATCTGGACATAAAAAAAGATAGTAGAGGATGTAGTGTATATACTTGAACGGACTAGTATGGAGCGCCCATAATGAAAGTTTGTGTACTTTAAATTTTAAACTAACCGACAGACCTCACAAAACCCCTCTAAAATCAATTTTTTCAAAAAAGGCTACAAATAAAAATTATCCGTTTTCGAGAAAATTTAAAAAACTTTTTTCCCTTTAAATAGCCATGACATCAGCTACTTAGCCATTCTACGTAAGCAGCCCAGTACAACAAATAGCGACTGATATTGTTCGTTTAGTTGGATATCCAGAAGGCACGTGAGAAACAACCTCGGACGCGAATAATCTCAATTTCAAAAGATTGAAAAACCTATTCAATAAAGTTGCGTTTCCGTTTTTAACCGATTTTTTTCAAATTGAATTAGATAAATGCTTCTTATGTATAGCATATTGTGTTGGTATAAAATCCATGCATTGTACTAAAGAGGTAATTTAGAGGAACTCAAAGCGCTACTGTTCCCTCAATTACCCCTAAAAAAAATTCAATTTTCTCGGGAAATTGTACCAATAAAAGTGTTAAGTATTTCTGTATGTGAGTATAAAGTTTAGAGAAGATCGTTCGACTCATTTCCGAGAAAATTACGAAAAACTGAAAAAAAAAATCAGTCGCATTTCCGGGTGATGGATTTTAGCCCAAGTCTTCGAGTCAGATGAGGTGGTAGTGTCTAAATGGCGTACCAAGTGTGAACTTCCTGCGTCTTTTCGATTTTGATATATTTGTTAAAACAACACACACGCGCACGCACAAATACGCTAAAAATATTGTTTTCTGATTGACGAAGTTTCTTAAACTTTGTATTTTGATTGAACATCTAGTTGGACTTAGTAATACATATAAATGTACATGAGAGGGCAGCACCTCTAAAATCTTTAAGCTCCCGCGAAAACTTATAGGTGCAATTTAAAATTATTCGTAACTTAGGCATTCCACAGAACGCTAAAAAAAAATTCCTGCCAACTTTTTTTCAAATAAGAGTGGAATATATGCAGATAGCATTCTAAGTTCAAAAGGAATCCTTAGAGCCGATTTGGAGCAGAAATTACACATAAACTGTAAAAACCTACGGAGTTACTTTTCCGAGTTTAACAGATTTCCTTCAAACATGGAACAGTACAAGTGTATTTAATATATTTTAATAATATTATAGGTGGTAGAATTGTATTTTGTATACTGGAATTGGTACTTTAGAGTAAAGATGGACATTGAGTTCACCCAGAGCCTCCCGAATTGGTACTTAATAGCAAAGATAGACATTGCAGTTCACCCAGGATCTCCCGAATTGGTACTTTAGAGCAAAGATGGACATTGCAGTTCACCTAGGACCTCCCGAAACAGGGTGCAAAAAGTCGACTAAAACTTGATAGTTGATGGTTGGCGGATTTTGATGGAAACCGACGTGCTGGACATTGTAGTTGGTACCTAAACGGAATATTAAGTTTATGCTTCCTGCGATGCTCGTTTTGGAGATACCATGATCAAATATACACATATTTATACACTCAGAATATTCACTTAAAAATATTACTTTTTTCACCTTCAGAAGTTCTCAAAGCATTCATTTCTGACGGAAACTTGGTTTCGAAAATTTGATGATCGCAATAGTTTCTCTTACGGCAATAAGAGAAAGTAAAAAATCTAGTTGCTCACATTTTCACATAACTTTCTCTTACTGCAGTTTACACAATTGTAACTGACACATTTTACAGTTAATAAACCAAATTTAATGAAACTCCTCGGTGTTTTTATGAAAAAAATCGCAAAAAAAGTTTATTAAAAACGCACTTGCGGTTTACTAATTTTCTTAAAACTCGGAATTTTGACAATCTATTTATTTCTAATTAATTTTTTTTGGATAGTAGAATTGTATAATCAACTATGATAGCACTTTAGAGAAAAACATAACCCCACTTCTCCCGCAAAAGCCCCCTTAAATGACTTTACCCAGAGAAATGTTTCAAAGAAGAGTTTAGCTCTTTATATTGTAGTTCACATAATTGGTTTAAAGAAAATCGTTGGATTAATTTTAGACAAAATAGCAGAGAACTGTAAAATACTAACGTGGAATACGTTTTTTGGGAGGCAACTATTTGGTAAAAAGCGGGGTCTGGGGGATGTTGAAAAACGTAAAAAATACTCTACACATGTTGCTACTGCCATATAGATCGTTTGAATTTGTTTTCAATAAATACGCACTTCCAGTCATCCTTTCTTCAAACTCGGAATTTCAGTAACATATTTAATTCTAATTAATTTTATTTAGATCATAGAACTCTGTAATAAAATAAAATAGCACATTAGAGGAAAACCTAACCCCCAAAAAGACCCTTAAATGAATTTTCCTGGAGAATTTTTTTAAAAATTAATTATTTAGTCATTACATTAATGTGTCAACGGTTTTTAGAGTTATTCAATTTTATTTTTACAGGCCATGTACTGTGATAAGTCGCTTGCTAATTAACCCTTTCGACTAGAACACAATGTTAATAAGTAGTAACGTAGAAGTTTATAAAGCACTTTTTAAATATTTGGTGGAGATGAACGTTAAAATATAGTTATTACACAACTTTAAGGTGCGTTCATACATACCAACACGTAGCGTGTCCAGAACGTAACGTGGCAGACACGGCACAGACACAAGTTTTCACATCATACAACTCACTTAGACGACAAACAAACTACGACAGACAAACTAGAGAGTTGAACGCAAACGTACCTACCAAGCACGTTTACAAACTTTTCGGTTGAAGAATTAGCTGTGTCGCAATTTTACTTGGAGAAGAAGAAGGAAAGAAACTGGGTTGTATACAAGTAGGACAAAAAAGGAAATGAAGATTTGCTGCAACCAATGCAAGAAAAAAAGAAGGAGCATTCTACTCGCTCTACAAAGAGCTAGTAGACGATGAAGACAGATTATTCAAATACTTCAGAATGAGCCAATATGAGTTTCAAACCATTGTAACCAAAATTTTACCAGTGATAACTAAACAAAACACCAAGTTTAACGTCGTTGTAACGTTAGCTCCAACTAACAGTGGCTCTCTTTATTTTAACTATAAAAAAACTTTTTCAATCGTGCTAATGGCAATAGTTGATTATAAGTTTACATGTGTAGATGCCGGTTCTTTTGGGAAAAATAGTGACGGGGAATCTTCTGTAAGTCATCAATAGGAATAGCTCTACCGGCAAATACTCTGAATGTTCCAGAAGAAAAATATTCACTAACAATACAGACACGCACCAGCACAGACAAATTAATTTATACTAAGCGTTCCAATGCTACAGACATGTACAGACATGCCCAGACACGTGCCAGCACAGTTCAAATATTCTTTACGACAATACTGGCCGTTCCTGACGCGAGTCTGTACGTACACGTTACGTTCAATGTCTGTAGAAGTGAATACTCATATAGATAATATATGTAATAATTTTTTGTGTCTTTGCTGGTACGTGCTAGACACGCTACGTGTTGGTATATGTGAATGGTGCTTTGATCACCTCCTTGGATTATAGATTTTAGTAAAAAATATCTAATTTATTATAATTTTTAGGTTAGGATGAAGTAGTGGTAGGAATATCAAGTATTCCATCTAAACGTAAGTGTATTATAAGTTTGCCTGAGTGTGTGTGAGTCAAATAAGTCAGCTCATTAGTATGAATGTATTTATTATGATGTGTGTATCTATATGTGTGTATATCAGTTTGTCAGAGTGTGCACAAGTTGCGTCTAGTGACAGATAGTAAGAATAGTTTGTGATCGTCTATTTACTTCCGCGACAGTGGGCGCCAGGTAACCTCATTACCAACGATACGGGAATTCACATAACTCTGCCTTGCGGCTAGCTGCATGGTGTGAAAGGGTGGTTCTATTACTTGAAATTAAAACAGAAATCTAGCTTATGAAAAAAATTATATTTACATACAGTTATTAACTATTACATATACGTACTACTAAATCTATTATTTTACTATTAAGTCTACCTTAATCAGTTAGGCCTCAACCGGTACCGGCGAAAAGAACGACATACGCTAGGGACCACCAGCTGGTTTTCTACAAGACTAACTAGAGTTACCCAACACTTATAAGGCCCTACTCATAGGGACTTTGAACTTGTCTTTTATATAAACAAAATAACGAATCAAACAAACTGAAAGCTTACGCCATCTGTTGGCTACTTATTATTATTAATTTCTGGTTACACCCCCCTTTCTTCAGAGCGTAGACCTGTCGAGCCGTAAGTTCCTGAAGCTTCGGGCTTATAGATATAGTGAAATCCAGAAATTACTCTAAGTTGTCGTCAACTCACCATGGCAGGGTTTCAGCTGCGCCACGTGACATCGACCAAGCTTGGTGCCATCAGAATTCTGCAGCTCGTAAACATTGTCCGAGACCTTCTTGGCTATAGTGTATGGACCTTCGAACTTAGGCGATAACTTGGCGGAAAGTTTGTTTGCCGCTGACGATAGATAATGCGTTTTCTTATAAACTAGATCTCCTATCTTAAAATTTAATGGCCGCCTACGTAAGTTATAATAGTGGGCTTGCTTTTGACTAGCCCTGGACAAATTTTTCTCGACCAGAACTCTCAGTTCTTTTAATTTAGATAAAGACTGAATCCAGGCTTTTGGATCTGAACACTTATTTACCTTTTAACGTTCCATGGAACTCCGAAATGAATTTGGTTGTCTCAATTCGCGACCGAAATTAATAAGTGCAGGACTGTAACCGGAAGAGGCATGGGTGCTGCTATTCAGTGCAAACGTAAATTCGGGCAAATACTTGTCCCATTGTCGATGGTCAGTCTCTAAGAAGGATGATATCATAGTCTTGATGGTGCGATTTGACCTCTCGACAGGGTTGGCTTGTGGCCAGTATGGTGGTGTCCTCTTGAACTCAATCCCAAATGTGTCGGCGAGAGATGTCATCGTCCGATTTACGAAGGGGTTTCCATTATCAGTTATCATCAGATATGGCGTGCCCCAGCGGTAGATAACGTATTCTTTATAGAGTCTTGCCACCGTAGAAGCATTCGCAGTTCTGATAGGTATAAGTTCTATCCACTTCGTGAAAAGATCTTCGAAAACGAGTATATGAGTGAATCCTCTAGTAGATCTGGGCAGTGGCCCCATGATGTCCGCAGAAATCATCGCCCACGGAGTACTTATGTTACGAGGCTTCATTAATCCGGCAGGAGCCCTCTGGATTGGCTTATGCTGCTGGCAAACCTTACATCCACGAACATACTTAGCTATGTCCTGATATAGGCCAGGCCAAAAATAATTGTTCTTCACTCTATCGTAAGTTTTATCAATTCCTAGGTGTCCGGAGTCCGGTCTGTCATGACACTCCTTGAGAATATCCTTTTGCTTATCTTTGGGCACAACTAATTTCCAGGCATTGGAAGAGTTTTCCTTCAGATCCAATAGTGGGTTGAATCGGTGGAAGTAAAGTTGTCCATTGAGAATTTTCCAGTCGGGAAAGCGATCAGGATATTGGCTCACAATGCGAAATTTGTTAGAATACCAGCTGTCCAACGAGTTGACATCAATTGTTATGGTGCGAATATTTCCGTCTTCCTCATTTCCAGAAGAACTTGCAGTGTCAACGGAATCTGGAAATAGACGAGATAGAGCATCCGGTACTTTATGATAGGAACCTTTGCGATATTGAATCTCAAAGTCGAAACTCTGTAACTCCAGTGACCACCTGGCAAGACGTCCGGATGGGGTTTTAAGATTCTGTAACCATCGGAGACTGCTATGGTCGGTAATGACGTAGAAATGATATCCTTCGAGGTACGGTCGAAATTTCTTGACGGACCAAATAACAGCTAAACATTCCTTTTCCGTTACGGAATAACTCAATTCAGGCTTGTTTAACGATCGACTCGCAAACGCAATTACTCTTTCCTGGCCGTCAACAATTTGAGATAAAACCGCGCCCAGTCCGGAGTAACTAGCGTCTGTTTGAAGGTAGAACGGGAGAGAGAAGTCTGGACGGGCGAGAATAGGAGGGGAAGTTAAAATAGATTTCAGAGTTTCCATAGCCTCTACCTGTTCTGAATTCCAACACCATTTCTGCTGTTTACGAAGTAATTTATTGAGGGGAGACGAAATAGTCGAAAAGTTGGGTATAAATCTGCGGTACCAGGACGCGAGTCCTTGGAATTTTCTTAATTCTTTAATATTCTGGGGAGGCGGAAAAGATAAAACAGATTCAACTTTTGAAGGATCTACTTGCAGGCCCTTCTCGTTGACGAGAAAACCTAAATATCTCAATTCGGAACAGCCGAATTCGCATTTGTCCCGATTAATTTGCAAACCAGCCTTTCTCAACCGGTGCAAAACTATTCGTAAATATTTTAAGTGCTCCTCGAAAGTGTGTGTGGCAATTATAATGTCGTCGAGATAGGCGAAACAGGTCGGTGCTAGCTCGGGACCTATTAGGGAATCGAGAAACCTCTGGAATGTGGCAGGGCCGCCACTGAGACCATAAGGGAGTCTTTTGAATTGAAATAAACCTCGACCTAGTACAGTAAAAGCTGTAATTTCCTTGCTGTCCGGAGCTAAAGGAATTTGGTGATACGCTTGATGTAAGTCTAATTTTGACATATACCGACAGTTCCTTAATTGGTCAAGCAATGAAGTCATGTGGGGCAATGGATAACTATCTTTTTTAGAAATCGCATTGACCTTGCGAAAGTCTATACAGAATCGATAGGTGCCGTTTGGTTTCCGAACCATAACTTGGCCGGTTGGACCAAGGGCTGGCGGAAGGTTCAATAATATCGGAGGCAAGCAGCCGGTCAATCTCTTGATCGATCGCTTCTTGAATTTTAGGAGAAACCGGGTAGGCTCTTTGCTTAATAGGAAGGTGATTACCTACATCAATTCGGTGATACACCAATGTCGTTACTCCCGTATTAGCATGCTCGAATTTTTCAAATTCCGATTTCAAGCATAAATCTAGTTCTGATGTTCGCTAGAAGAAAGTTGTTGTATACCATAAACGGGAACAGGATGAGTAATCCCATTACAACTCCAAAATTCATAATTAATTTCTGGAGAATGTTTAAAATGCCAACGATAATTGGTTAAATCCATTACTATCCCTAGCGTAGACAGTGCGTCTAAGCCAATGAGATAAGGAACATTTAGAGAAGGAAGGACGCAAAATTTTATAGTGAAAGGGAAGTTTTCCAATTCTATCGATAAAGAAATGGACAGCTCGGTAATATCTGAAGAACCATTAGCGAAAATTACGTTAGAACGACCAGTTGACTGAATTGGCAAATTCATTTGCTTAATTTCTTCTAACCCTAAAGAGCCGATATAAGAATAGGTGGAGCCAGTGTCCACTAGACCATAATGCATTTTGCCATTAAAACAAATTGGAAGGTAGAGACCGGAAGTGACAGAAAACAACTGAGTCTCTTGAGAAACACTGGTATCATTTAGAGGTATAAGAGCGGAAATGGGTTTCCCAGGTGCGTCAGTAGCGGGATCGTTAGTAGCAGTAGAGTTCGGAGAGACCCCAGCCTCAGAACTCTGACTTAGTTTCCCGAATTGCAGGTTAGACAAGATTTTACAGTTACGCCTGCTTTACCACATCGAAAACAAAATTTTCGAGACCTCTTATTTTTGCCGTCACTGTACCTATGACCCTCTTTAAGACAGTTCCAGCAATTAATATTGACTTCTTCTTGTTTAAGTTTTGTTTCGGATTCCCTAGTTGGACGTGAAACACTTGGAGAGTCTTGTTTATTAATGGAATACATGGTTTCAAATTTTGTTTTAGGTGTAGGGATACCGGAAGGGACGAATGGTTTGGGTTTAACATCCTTAACTTTCAATTTGTTTTCCCTTACATCTAAGGGCGGAATATATGCTGTTTCCGGTATTAAGGTATGTTCTAGTGCGGGTGGAGGGCGGAATCTTTTGGATCGTTCCTTAAAGGCTTCATATTCTTTACTCATTTTAATTAAATCATTCAATGTATTTACTTCAGAACGCTTGAAGTACATTTGGTATGACGGAAGAAGATTATTGTAAATCTTGGTTATTTGTTCTGTGTTAGAAAGGGCATTATCTAATTTTGACATTAACGTCCTTAAACATATGGAAAAATCAGAAATATTTTCGTGTTCACCCTGAGTTCTTTTTTCAATTTCCTGTTTTAGTTTATGCTGATAATCAGGTGGGAAAAAAGTAGCACGAAAATCGACTTCAAAATCTGTCCAATTCTCCCAAGATTAAGGCGGTACCAGTTCAAAGGAGTACGTTCAAACAGTTCCGGTAAGCAAGTAAATAAACTGGCGTCTGATATATTAAAAGTAATCTTTTTTTCGTTAATTCGTTGTAGAAAATCAATAGGACTTAATTTGGATGAATTGTCAAATTTTAAATTCCAGCTTGAAATTAAATAAGGCAAAGGAAAATATAACTGTTGAGTTTCCCTAAGTTGCGAAGGGGTGCCTAGGGGCGGTGTTGCGGTCTGTGGGAATTTACCTTCAGCCATAGTGAAGTCGTAACCGAGAAATGGTACTGGGTTTTTACTCGAAACGCCCCAGAGTTCCGGGTGTTCTAAAAAGTATTCTCGTAACCGCTTCCTTAAATTCCGTACGTTTCCGTCCGCAGATATATTAAACGCTTTAAGATAAGAGCGTAATTCTTTTCTTTTTAATGAATAAATCCAACTTAAGTAAGGATAAGAAGAAACGCTAGTTGTTTCCGAATCGGGACTAAGTAAAGTGTCGCTAATTGATGAGTCATAAATATTCATTTGGTGTATATCATAAGGCAAGGAAAACATTTAAATAATGGGCGAATTTATAAGTGTTCAGAACCTCAATTACAAGAGTGAAATTTACAAAGGTGGATAATAAAAATAATCTGCTCAATTAAATAAACTACTAAACTAACAGG
>JAAEAF010000738.1:0-13197 GCA_011037195.1 Triatoma infestans
ACTCAGGTTTTGGCTTGCTGGTTTGGTATGGAAACTTCAGGGAGTCCTTCCCTCTACCTACTATATGATCCTACAATCATACCTGTCTGATAGTTCGTTCTGGCTCCTCCAGATCTTCTATCTTTTCAATCCATTCTGGTGTCCCCCAAGACAGATTCCTTGCTGCTCTCCTATATATCTTCTATAATGCATATATTCCTTTCCAACTGGAAAACAATCCTCCAAGCATACGCTGATGACACGTGTGTTATTGCTCCAAATCCAATCATGTTTTCGCATCCCGTGCCCATATCTCTCTACAAGATTAGCTTTTCAGGTGGAGAATAAAGGTCAATCCTGCCAAAAGCAAATGCATATCTTTCACCCTATGACGCTCTACTCTCCCTCCCATCCTCCTTCATAGGAAAAGTCCGATATTTAGAACTTTATCTAAAAAAGATTCACTTGGAATCTGCATACAACGTTAAAAAGACTTTAAATAAACAGGCAATACAAACTTCTCTCGAGACTACTTGATCAACGCTCTAAACATTCTCTTGAAAACAGAACACTTATCTATAACACTATTATAAAGCCCCTTTGGACGTATGGATGAGAAGTCTGAGGTCCAACCAAGAATCCAACCCTTATCACATTCAATCTTTCCAATCCAAAACCCTTTGAAGAATTACCATCGAATAAATTCTGTTTTCTGGACTGGGTGCGATAGTTTCTGCCTGTGGGATAACCTTTTCCATCAGGCAGCTGATCCATACTACCATTTTTTTCAAACCTTCTTTTAAGAGGGCTAGTAAGCAGTAAAAAACATGTGAGAGGGCGAAAGTTTAGTACTAATAATAATTGCCTGAAAGGAACTGTACGAAGTAAACTCTTAAGAACTGTAGAGCGCGAGATCGTGTTCATTAAGGCCAAATCATTAGATTTCTGGAACTTCATTACATTTTGACATCACTCAGGTAAAACAGAGTACAATACTTTACACAAACCAATCTGCTGTTTATAATTTCCGAACCATTGCAGAGCTCTTTTTACTAACATTTGTATCTAAATAGAACAGAAACATTATAATTAAGTTAATGTCAGATTGTATAAAATAAAGAAATAATCTAAAATAAAGAAGTTTAATCATTACTTTATTGAAGATTTTCTATTAGTTTTATTATGGTATAATATAATTAATGGAAGACAGTATTAGATAAAAGTTATTTTAACCATAAGCATGGTTTATTTTGAAAAGGGCCTCAGCTAATGGTTGAGAACAAAAGCGTCATTCTTTGGGGCACAACAGTACCATGGTTGGGTTGGTTTTAGCGATACAGAAGGGAAATTCAGAGCCATTGAATCCCAGTTAAAACTTTGTTCGCTAAAGACCGTAATTTCATTATCTAACCAAAAGCAATTCTGATTGATCACCAAGAGACTATTTACTATCTGAGGACTATAATTCTTACAATCTCGCTTCTTTTTTTCCTTATTTGTAGTACTTAGTTTGGCTAAATAGACCACTATTTTGATTAAATTAATACCATGACTGTTTGGCAGTTGTATTACCTATTTTTTTTTTGTAAAATACAATATAATTTATAAATTCTTTCCAAATTATTCCATTGATTAAACTGATTTACATAATTGTTATCATTAAAAAAACCTTCTTCAAACACAATTTTTAGTAAGTATTCAGTAATCTTCAATATTTCTTCCTTCAAGCACGCGGTCTTCACTCATATGAGAGGCAAAGTATATAAAAACAGCTACCTGCTCTATATTCTCATCTTCTCCTTCTTAGTCATAGTTTTATGTGATTCGTTCAGTAAATCAGAGTGAATGTTGAAATAAATTTCTAGACAAAGCGATAGCTCTTCATATTGATTCATGTCTTAAAATTATTATTGGTTGGACCATGAAATGAGAAGATTTATTTAACACAGTTCGCAAATTTTCTATTTTTTTTTCTCTGCACATTGAATTCTGAAGTTGTGATTAGCAGTACTGAAGCTCAAATATTAGATCTATGATCCTCAAATAAGATCTATTATTTTCCATTTTCATAAGGAAATATTATATTTTTTCAAGGCATATGTATCATTAATGAGTCGTCCTGGAGGAAAGATGTTGACATTGGAACACTGATCATAACCGGACCATTCTGAGGAAGGAATTGAAGTCGCCCATTAAAAAGACTGTATGGTATGAAGATGTGCTAAAAATCTCTTCTGCGCAATGAAGCTGGTAGGTTTCTAGAGAGAATGATGGAAGAATGTATACAGCACCAACCAATACTGTCAGATTACCACACTTAAGTTTGACGAACAATTAATTGTTAATTGTTCGAGACTTGAATATCTTAATTTGACTACTGCGCAGGGAATATGTTTTTTTACCGCACTTAGTACACCTCCACCGGACTTTTTTAAACTAATTTCAATGCTTCTATCCTTTCTAAAGATTTTGTAAGAGTCTAACCCAAGTTCAAAATTGTTTATATAGTCAGTTAGATTGGTTTCAGTTAGGCTAATCACATCATACGTGTTCAATTTGGTGTTTATTAATAAATTGTCTAATTTTGGTCTAAGCCTATTTGCATTTTGATAATAAAATTGTAACTGGGAATGGATTAGTTTTTTTTTAAGTCCGTTGAATTAAGTGTAAGATGACCTCTAAAATATTTGATAGTTAAATTTCTTTCACCAACTGTGATACTTTCGTCTAATTGCTGCCGCAAATGCTTAATTAAATCTCTTACCATAGGAGTAGAATCTCTTCTGATGCTAATATTTTTGAAGTTATCCTTCTCGATTAGAGTATTTCTCTTTATAAATACATCTACTGCCATTTCTCTATTTTCAAATATAATTTTTAGAGGACGTATCTTACTTTCTGTAGGCTTTCCCAGTCTAAGTAAGGAAGTAACTTTTTGTTTTTTTACACCAACAGCATTAATAATTTCGCTTACCTTTTCGTGGTCATAATTTTTACGTTCCTCAATAATAGAAGAATTGCATTCAGGAAAAATTGAACATTATCAAGTTGTTTCTCATCAACATGCGGTCTTCGTACTCCATAATAAGATTATGCTGCACAACTATGACATTGTTAGTAGGAGTGGATACCTCTGCACTAATTTTATTTTTTAACCTCAGCAAATTCGTTAGTCAATTTAATAAGGTTCTTAATACTTGGTAAGTTTTTCAAACTAATTTCACAGTCCTGGCATACAAATTTTAAAGAACGTTTCTTTAGAGATATACTTTTCATTTCAGTTACCGAACAGACCAGCACATGCGGTATGAACGAAATTACCACAACCATCGCAAGTAAATACGCAATCACTTGATAATTCATTGTCATTTAAAAAGGGGTGTAAATTTGGAAATATATTTGTTTGTGTTGAACACTATGACATCCAAAACAAAATCATCGATTAGACAATTCCATGTATTCAAAATGCCATTATGTTCTTCGCTTTCCCTTTTACCCCCGGCAAATGAACAATAATGTTATGAGGTGCTCTTTTTCTCGTTAAAGACAGAGGTGTTTTCAACCACTTCCAGGATGCTATTATTTTTCCATTTCTTTTCTGTTCTGTAAGATAATATTCTGCAGTCTCTTCTTCCATTTGATCAGTTTCTCGAACATCATTTTCTTCATTTCTCGAATCTTCCTCTTTAACTTCTTCTAAGAGAGTCAACCTCTTCAGCAGCATCGGTATCAGTATCAGTATCTTCATCTTCTTGAACGTCTGAAGAACTATCCACATTGTAGTCCAATAAAAGCTTATGTATTTCAGCCAAATCCTCTTCCTTCTAAATATTTTTGGTTGTTCCATTTTGTAGCCTGTAAAAATATATATCTTAAAAAAATCTTTGGAAAAGCGCGGGTATCTGTCAGATAATAAAACGTCCTTACTATTTCACAACACGTCGCACACAAGATAGTCCGCAATGAAAATGGCGGGGCCTTAGAGTTAGAAAGATAGAAGGGCGGGTAATTTCCACAAACTAAGAGCGCCTCCAAGCGAACAAATTTTGATTCTTAAGAATCTGTCAGAACCTCCGCGCCTATTGCAGGGCTAACGCAACTTCTTGCACTTGAAAAAACTTTTTGAGTTAGATATGATTTATAAATTATAAAAAATGTAAAAAAAGGAAAAAGGTACAGAGCAAAAACAGATAAATCTTTGCCGTATAACCTTCTATAACCTTGTATGTATTCTTCCCTCAGAACCCCCAAAAATCAATTTTCCCAGATAAATGTTTCAAATAAAAGTGACACCTATTTATATGTATAGACAGTATATGAAGTTTAAAGGAAATCAGGAAAACTAAAAAAAAAAAACATTCGGTGAATGACGCACTTCCGGTTGATAGATTATGCACAAAATCTTCTTGTCATATGTCATTAATTGTAAACAAAAATTTATTTGTCCTCCCCCCCCCCCAAATATTATATTAATTAATTTGTATAATGGGAAAATATCATTTTATATTACAATTAATTGTACAATGTTGATATTGATTAATTTAAAAAATGAAATTTTTGTCACGCTCACCGTTAATAAAGTATATCGGTTATTCTGAGTTTCATAATAAATAATGATGAGTTAAGTGATGGGCGCTAATGACCTCAGAAGACAATGTGCCCCCCCAAAATAAAAAAATAATGATGAAGAGACATATCTGTTATTAAGATCTATGATTCTTAACTTGTGATGGATTACATGATTGGTAAGGTTTTGATTCTGTTGAAGGTCCTCTCTCTTCTTCAATTATTGACAACCATCAATCTTCCAATACAAGAATCATGGTACTGCTGATGCCCCTAATGCAGAATTCATGCACCATCATATTATAATTTTAAACATGTTTAACAAATATATAATAGTCATGACTTACTGTCAAATTGGCAATATTGAAATGTTAATTCATCATTTTATAAATTTCTCTGCAAATAATTCTCAAGATAAGTTTATCTTAAAAAATCTTCTTGTAAAATGTAAATTGCATTGCTTTTTTTAATTTTACGGGTGGAGGTTTAATTTAAAATTAAATAGGTAGGGAAAAAAACCATTTCATTCCACTTTTTGTCGTAATTCTTATCTCAATTGTCTGTAGGGTCTTTCATTCTCATGTAGACCCCTTTAACGTAGCATATGTTTTTTCAGAGGCCCTTTATTTGGTTAAAAACCGAAGGTTTTTTAATAAAATTGATAAGAAGTTAAGAATAATAATATTTTATTGAATATGTGTGGATGGGTCCGCATTGCTGGATAACATCTGACACTTTATCCGTCGGAGCATGCATATTCAATTTGTTCCTGACCCGTTTCGGATTTTCATCAATCGTCAGAGCAAATTCACTAAGTTCGTGTAGAGAGTTCACTTCAACATAATGTTTCTGTTATATTCACACTTGTTGGTTTGTTGGTTGTATACAATATTGGTCATGTAAACATTACACTATACACAAGATGCCACAAATTAAAATACAAAACAAAAGAGTTAAATTAAGGAAAAGGTAATAAAAACAACCTTAACATAAAATAGGAAAGTATTTTAGGTCCGCAGTACCCTGAAGCTCTGAAGATACTCTTGATTTACTTGATTTGTTGATACATAATATTGAACTTCAGCAATGAACACGGTTTTGAAGATTTACTTTGATAATTTAACTCATACTATTGTAGTGGAATCGTTTATCGGATGATCTGATCCCACCGTGATACCACCAGATGTAGTGGAATCGTTTACTGTGATTCCTGAGGTATGTAGTAGATGTCTTGAAGAGGGTGGAAGTTAGTTTAGAGATTTTTGGAAGATAGTGCTCAAACTATTAACACGGAATTTGTAAAAATAGACTGTATTTGTACAATAATTTAAATGTGAGTAATGGTAACTATTACAAGAAATACTTAGAAATAAATAGGAGATAAATAACTAATAATTTAGAATGATTAAAATAAATGAACTAAGATGCACAACTAAGGAAATAAGTATAAATAAGAACTGTATAGGGACGCTGAAACTGCTGCTCGTATAATAATCTTGAAGACGAACTGAAGTATAATCATATAATCATCCCCTCTTCCAATGGGGCGAAGTTTATATATTAGTGTTAGCAACACTCACACCAAGACATCTGTCCTAGTGTGCGAACTTGTGCGACCTTGGTTATTTCGGTGACCAGTGATTTAGGTCAGTGGCCAGCCTTAGCGGTTGCTTGCTTTGATGTAAAGTATTGACCCTTGGTTTTGTTTGTTTGGCCGCGGCCTTGTCTTGAAGACAGCAGCCGACTAGGCCACTAGTTATAAAATATTCTTTCTTTGTTATGTATTGTGAAGGTTTGACATTGCTATGACCCTGCCATGTCATTACACTACCTTATTATTTTATGTTTTAATTTTCTTTGAGTGTTAAACAAAGCGAAAAAACACTGTGTCAGCCGTGGACTACTGTGGTATAGTTAATGATAAGAAATGATAAAATACGAGCTGAATGGTCGTAAGATAGTACAAATAAATTGTTGTGGAACCAACTACAACAACTTTTTTAGTAAATTAATGCAGCTTTTATTAAAAAAGATACTTAATTTTGATGTAAGTCCCAACGTTATTTTGAAGAGTAAGGGACTGAGCAGTATCTTCCATCAGTCTTTACCTGGCAATAAAGGAGTGGATAATATGTGTGGAGTGATTTATTTTTGAAACTCTACATCCTAATTAAAATTGTGTTAACTGTTTAGCAAAATTTCTTGAACTGATGGTCTCTTTTGGGATTTGGAGGAGTTTGTTGCTTAGAATACATTCGTGGCACAGATCTTGGATACAATATCTTTGTGACACAGATATTGGTGGAGCTTCGGAAATATCGTAACGAATTGGAGGTGGTAATTTATATGTCATTTTCAGGATGGTACAGTGCGGTGTTCATTGTATTATCAGGTTTTATGTTTTTGTTCGTATTATAATTATTTTTAGTAAAACCTTTTCTCTCCTAAGAGGTTTTGACTTAGTCAGTTCGATTTAATACTTAAATATTATAGTACTCACTTTCACACATAACATGAACAGATTACTATTGTTACTATTGTATCGTTATCTGTGAATACATATATTGTTGAAATATTAAAACAATATTATTAAAACCATTTTAAAGTATGTGAATATAATCGATTTTTAATTATACGTACATAAATTGACGGAATCGATGTACGGCACGATTTTAAAAAATTTATTAGCAAATATAATTTTTATGAGAAACTTATTATGAAACTTTAATCATTTTTCTGATTACATTAATTATTAAATGATGAATTTCGTTTAGTAATGAATTTACTAAACGATTTCTCATAAACTCTTAAGTTTTATCTCTAAAGTTTCAAACTTGATAGTAACATGGAATAGCATTTTGCACATAATTAACACAACAATGTGGTACATAATAACTTGAAATTTACCGACATACTATTTTAGAAGAGGCTTTTACAAGAGCAGGGGATCTTTACTACGTACATCTGTATCGATTTAAGAAGAAAGCATGTGAAATATGTCTGGAAAAAAAAAATTATTGTAAAAAGAACAAGTTTATGAACTGCTTAAAGGACATCACCTCATTAAACAGGTTTTGTAAATGGTTCTTCAATAGTATACGATATATTTGTTATGTATAATAATAATAAATTAAGCAATCTTGGCTGAAAAAGAAACATTTTTATTTTTATACACAAAATCACTCATTCAGTCATTGTTTTTCAAACATTTTTAGCATTTTTTTTGTACATTTAGAAATTCGTTAAGTATTTTATATATTCCTATTTTGACACTTATATTAATTTGGACTATGTGGAGGTAATTATTTTATCTTAAAGTGGCGTAATATTTTATCTTCATCTTGCTTTTATTATTTGTGAGTACTAAGAAAAATATTGTATTCTGGGTTGTATTATTATTTCATTATAAGCTTTTCGGCCGAAAATCAACATGTTTGATACAGAACTTTTTTTAACTTAGTGCATTTGTATTTATCGCTGAACAAATGAGAGGTTATAGATAAATTAGAAAACATATCATATTATTTGATTTTTCGATTGCCAAAAACTTGATTTAATTGCTGATTTCTTATGACATTAATAATATTTTTATTGTATTCATAAATTAAAATGAATATAAATTTGTTGTTTTTTTTAGGATAGTAAATTAGAAATACAGTTCTGACGCGATAAGAGGAAAGTATTGGCAAATTCCAGCTCATCAGCTGGCCCATTGAGCGTGTAGTTTTGGCTTGTTTGGCTGATCTGTTTGTCTAGCCTAGCAGAGTGGATAAGCAACTAAAGAAGTATTCTATAAAATAAATATCCAGCCAGGAAGTGGCTAGAACTTCCTTAGAAGATTAAAATCTTGACCAGTTCGGCTGACCATAATGGAATTTCCCTCTATTTTCCTTTATAGTTGGATTTTTCTTTTTGCTAGTGAATGTTGGGAAAAACTGAAATATATTTCTATCACTGCTAGAAATAACTATCAAACTGCTACAATTAAACTAATATTTGTAAATCTTAGATTGGTCATTTTTACTTTCTCTTACTCCTAGTAAGAGGAAGTATTGTAATCGAGTCAAATTTACGATATCGAGTTTTCACCGGAAATATCCGTTTTGAGGTCCCCTGAGTCCAAAAAAGTGTTTTTTAGCAAATGGTCTGTGTGTGTGTGTGTGTGTGTGTATGTGAACAGCATAGCTCAAAAACGATAAAGCGTAGAAAGTTGAAACTTGATATTTCGTTTAAGTATTACGATGGGATCTGATAGTGGGTCATCTGCCAAAATTCCTCAACAGAAAGTACCACATTACTAGTTGTTTTTTTTTTACTTTTTTGCGATTTTCTCAAAAATGGCTCCGACAATTTCATTGAAACTTAGTATATCAACTATACATACGAAGAGCTACAACTTTTATTTGAACGTTTCTCTGGGAAAATTCATTAAGAGCAGTTATGGGGAGGGTGGGGTTTGGTTTTCATGTAAAGTGCTATTTCAGTTTATTAAACAATTCTATTATCTAAATAATGTTAATTAGAATTGAATATTTTGTTGAAATTCCGAGTATGACAAAAATCTGATAACCAGAAGTGCGTTTACTTTACCACTTTCCTAAATGATTTATAATCATTTTCTCAGTATCGTTCCAATTTTAGTATATGTACCGCCGAAGCGAGTACACTTTAATAACCAATTCGGTAAACCGAACGAGTACACATTAATAACTCATATATTACAACCATGTATAACAAAATTGTTGATCTAGTTTAAACACTCAATTAAAAAAAAAATAATAATAATATATTTATCTGAAAATTCATGTAAGTGCACTTTTGGTGGAGGGGTGGGGTTATGTTTTTCTCAAGTGCTATTATAGTTGATTATACAATTCTATCATCCAAACAAAATTAATTAGAAATAAATAGATTGCTAAAATTCCGAGTTTAAAGAATATTAGTAAACCGGAAGTGCGCTGTTACTGGACAGTTTTTTCAGTTTTCGACGAATTTCATTAAATTTGGTACATAACTATTAAATTTGTCAATTATAATTTTGAGAACTGGAGTAAGAGAAAGTTGTGTGAGTGTTTCGCACCCGATTTTTTATTTAGTCAACAGAATAACCTTTTTTATTTATTCACCAAAATAAAAGAATTTGATAAAATAATTTCATATTATGAAATAACTTCTTATTTTATTTCGAAATCTCGTAAACATAATAACATATTGAAAGCTGTAGAAGGCAATATATTATTTTACAGCAGCATTGATTTGGAATATTTAAATAATTGTATTTTCTCATAGAGTATTAAAAATAATTAAAAACCAAATTGTTTCAAACATTCATTGATTGTAAGAAAATAACATAAAATAAAATAAAATTGTAGAGAGCTATTAAATACCTACTATAATTTTCTCTGCAAATTTGCATAAGAAAACATTAAGAAATGAGTAATAGGTGAGAAATAAATGGTAAACATATTAATTTTGGAATTGCTGCTTCCTCCATCTCTCACGGTATTTATAAAAAAAATCTGGTGTGAAACACTCACACAACTTTCTCTTACTCCAGTTCTCAAAATGATAATTGACAAATTTTATAGTTTGTGTACCAAATTTAATCAAATTCGTCGAAAACTGAAAAAACTGTCCAGTAAAAGCACACTTCCGGTTTACTAATATTCTTGAAACTCGGAATTTCAGCCATCTATTTATTTCTAAATAATTATGGTTGGATGATAGAATTGTATAATCAACTAGGATAGCACTTTGATGAAAATCTAACCCCACCCCTCCCCTAAAAATATCCCTTAAAAAAATTTTCCCAGATAAATGTTTTAGATAAAAGTTGTAGATCTTTGCATGTTTAGTTTATATAGGAAGTTCCAAAAAAATCGTCGGAGCCATTTTGGAGAAAATTGCGAAAAAGTGAATAAATCATTTAGTAAAGTGGTAAAGCAAACGCACTTCCGGTTATCCGATTTTTTTCAAACTCGAAATTTCAACAACATATTTAATTCTAATTAACATTATTTAGATGACAGAATTGTCTTACAAACTGAAATAGCACTTTAGATGGAAACCTACCCCCACCCCTCCCCAAAAGTGCCCTTCAATGCATTTTTTCGGAGAAATGTTTCAAATAAAAGTTGTAGCTAATTGTATGGTGGTTGATGTTTGACGTTTAAAGAAAATCGTCGGAGCCATTTTTGAGAAAATCGCAAAAAAGTAAAAAATCCAACTTGTAAAGTGGTACTTCCGGTTGAGGAATTTTGACAGATAACGTACAGTCTGATCCCATAGTGACCCCTAAACGGAATATCAAATTTCAACTTTCTACGATTTTTCGTTTTTGAGCTATGCTGTTCACATACATACACACACACACACACACACACACAGACCATTTGCTAAAAACCACTTTTTTGGACTCAGGGGACCTCAAAACGGATATTTCCGGTGAAAACTCGATATCGAAAATTTGACACGATTACAATACTTCCTCTTACTCGGAGTAAGAGAAAGTAAAAAAAGGAATAAAAAGAAAAGTAATTTCCAGCCATAACAGAAAATTAAGATTTTTCCCTCCTCTATAAAAGTCCCGCTATAAAATGAAATGAATTGTGGTTTACTATTACTTACATAATGGATTCCATTAATGTAGAGGATGTGACATCATGACAAAGAATCTTCTATAATCAATTTACAAAGAAAAAAGTACAAACGCAAATGATAGGTCTGTTTATGTGTAATTAGTACACGAAACATAAAATACACAGTTGGCGTTGTAATCGAGAATCGCGGAAACCTGCAAAAAGGAAATGTGCATTTTCGATCAAGAAAAAAAAAGTTTTAAATAAAACTAACATCTTTTATATTTGTAGCTATAAAGTTGAAGAAACTTGCTGATATCATTATAGAAAAAGTAGGAAAACTGAAAAAAAATAAAAATAAAAACATTCTGAACACTATAATAACGGAACCAATCACAATTAATTTCGCTACACAAAAACTGGACTACAAGTACTACTGGAATATCAGTAGCTGCATCAATCGCCATGTTTGAACCTGTATAAGTCTGTATAAGTTCAGGCGGACTTCGCATTATCTCCTCTACCACATATACACATTACAATGTATTGATGAATGAGCATTCAACTTCGACAGCGAATCTCTCATGCAGAAGTTGCAGGAGAAATTGAATAAAAGCTGACCATATGAGGGCTTACTAATTCAAACCCCATATCAACTGGAATGCGTTGTGGTTATTTATTGGCTGTTTATTCCTTTATAAATGTTTTGATTTTCCTGGGTGTTGTTGAGGGGATGAAGCACTTTACAGCCTTATTTTCTTTTTTATTATAAATTATTCATTTAGTTTCTCCTAACGTTTTGGCATTTCACATGCCATTATCGCAGGCTTAACAATGTTTTACGTAGTGTATAAAGCTTATAATTACATAGAGAAATTGTATATTAATTAAATATTTGTTGTCCACAAATTACATATACCAACCTTTTATTATTTTTGCATTGTGATAATGTTGCGTTGTTGGTTGAGTGTTTATGATATATGCATCAGCTGTAAGATATTTCCCTTGTTTTTGTATAAAATATATGTTGAGAATAAGTAAGCGTCTGTTATTGTCAAATTATTCCTGTAAGATTGTTGTTAATAATAAATATGTATTGAAATGGAAGTGCACCACATGTAGCTCTGTATTTATTACTGGCTGAGTTTTTATTCATTTTGAGCTTCTTTATTTATTTGGATACCTTTTGAAAGCCTGTGCGGAGTTTATTATTTATTAATATTTAATTATAATTATTACAAGTTTATTAATTAAAAGTAAATGTATGTTACTTACTGCATTATAGAGTTGTACCTAGCTATATGCAAGATGGTAGGCAACTGGCTTATGTGATGGATGTGAAAACATCAAGAGATGTATTGGAATCAGATGTCTTGAATAGGGAGTATAAGTGAAGAATAGGTGGATGTTAGTTAGAGAGTTGTTACTCCAAATACGAACTACTGAATTTACGAAAATAGACTATATTTTAACAATAATTTAAAGTGTTTGAAATAATAACTAAGATGCACAACTGTAAAGGATTATGAATAATAATAAATATATGTTTAAACCTTGAATAGGGACGCGCTCGCGTCGTGTGAAACTTTACTGCTTGAACTGACGTGAACTGATGTCTGAACGTTGAACACTGATTTGATACTGATGTATAATGATGTAGACTGAAATGAATTACTGGTATGATACTGGTATATCTGATGTAGACTGGTATAATACTGATCTAATACTGATCCCCTCTTCCAGTGGAGCGACGTTTATATTGGTATCACTCACACATTGACAGGTGTGTAAGTACTTGCCACACTAAGACATCTCTTGCTGTGTGTTGACCTTAGTTAGGTTGGCGACAGGGTGAGTTATGTCAGTGACCAGGGTGGTGACAGATGGTGGCCAATCGGTGATTATCAAAGACTGTTAATAGATAGTAGCCAGGTGGCCTTTTGAGTGTTCGTTGACCCTTGTATGAAGGGAATACCGGCCATGTGGCTTCTGTACACTGATCGTATAATGACCCCTGTTTGAAAGGGTTTTAGCGACGTTCCTTTAGCGGCGTTCCTTTGACCGTGTGTTGACC
>JAAEAF010000739.1:0-225588 GCA_011037195.1 Triatoma infestans
TTTGATTAATTTGCAGAAATCTAAGATTGTAGTGTTTCGGAATGGAGGAAGATTTTCTAAAAGAGATAAATGGAAGTTGGGAGGAAATCAAATTGAGGTCGTCAAATCTTATAAATATCTGGGGATCACATTGACTCCTCAATTAAGTTTTAACAAACACTTAGACGAAAAGTTATCAAAGGCTAAAATAGGTATAAATTCAACTTGGAAGTGTTTCTTATCTAACAAAGTCCCGTTGGCTGCAAAATTGGAGATATTTAACTTGGTAAGTCGAGCCATCATGTGCTACGGAGCGCAAGTTTGGGGAGGAAAGCCATATAAGCAGGTAGAACAGTTATTAACAGTTGTTATAAAAAAACTATTAGTGCTGCCGCGTAACACGCCAAATTACATTGTTACATTGGAGACCCGAATTCCCCCAGTTTTACTGTTTACATCTAAATTACACCACAATTATTTGTTAAAAGTTTTAAATTTGCCTTTATATAGATATCCGAAAATATTAGCCCTAGAAATAATTAAAAGGAAAATTTACTGGTATAAAGACCTTCAAATTAATAATAATAACAATGGTGCAATAGTTGATTTAAATTACGAGAACTTAAATAATTGGAATACTGCACTGGTGAGGCTAAGGGAGGAAATATACAAGAATCAAATAGTAGATTGTATAAATAGAGCCAGGAATTCCCAGTTTAGATGAGCAGGAATTATGGCTAGATGCCCTTCATATAATGAAATTAGAAAAAAAGGTTTCCATAAAAATCAGTTTATCGGAACAAGAATTGTTGTTTTACTTCAATGGAGGGGAGTGGAAATTCATAATAAGCTATTGTGAAATGGCTTGGGGCCATAGGTCTAAATTAATTGCAGAGGCAATTTTGTGAATATATAATTCTTATATTTGATTAATTGATATGTTTATTTATATGCATTCTTATAAGCTATATGCTATTTATGCTTTATGCACTAATTGTTTATGTTATTTTTTGTTGTATATTTGAAGTTTTCATAATTTGTTTGATGCGCAAAACAACAACTCTCCCCCGATGGCATTGGCCAGGGGTTTAATGTCTTTTTGTTAAGGTTGAACTGTGTAAATTATGAATAATAAAGACATATTATTATTATAAAACTTCAAGCCAACCTGTTTCCAAACCAATCTAATCTACTCAGGGAACCTCCATATTGAAAGATTCAATGTCAGAAAATCTGACACAATCATAATACTTCATTTTACAGCCGTAAGAGAAAGTAATAAATTAAAGGCAAGAAAGAAAGAAAAGAAGAATGATCAGTACCCAATCTATTATCATATATTGATTAGCGATCTTTTTCTCCTTGTATAAATCAAAATCATTAGCTTATCGAAACAATAATCGTTAAACATTTTATCTAAATTGCCCCTATTTGGAAGCCAGCCATGTTAATGTCTATAGTCATTCATTCTTTTTAATGATTTCCTTGTATCTCTTTTCTTACTCTGTTTCAAATTGTTTCACTTCTCTCCCCCGCTCCCGTTTTCTTTAACCGTTTGCCTTTTATAATTGAAACATTTTGATAACCATTAGACATATAATTCTTCCTCTCGTATTGGCATCCTGGTATTCTGTTGGTTCAATTGTAAAGGGATCTCATTTTATTATAGCGCTGTCCCTTGCGCTTCTTGTTGTATAAATTCACTTATCAGTGAAGATAACTACCAAATACTTTGCTAATAAAATGAACTACATTGGGAGAGATTTCCAATTTTATTGCTTCACTTCAGCCCATAAACCCAATTTATTCTGCCAGTATTACTATCTAAAATATATTTCCTTGATTCCTTTATGATTTCATAATATTAAGATATGGTGTTTTTATTAAATAAAAAAAATTATATAGTGCTCTATAAAACTTTTTTCCTCCACGGATATTCTTCTTCTCTGAATACTTGGCCCTACTGGAAAGATTGGCCATATGAGATATACCACTCTCCATCGTTGGCTCCGAACATAGTGTTGCCATCACCAATCACCATCAAATTCGCCACAAAAATGCTGGCCTCAATTGTATCAATACCAGTCACAGTAAACATCATCGTATTGAATCTCCAAGAGCACGTCAACTACGCATTACATCCTCTATCACGCCCAGAACAATGTATTGGCGAATGAGCTTCACCTTCATCAGCCAATCTCTTTTTAGAAGCTGTAGATACACATAGGAGAAACTTGTAATAAAAAGCTGGAAAATCTGCGGGCTTAACATTAGTGTAATATTACTGCATGGTTTTCCCGAAAACGGTTTCAACGATTTTCTTTAAACTTCTTTTCTTTAAACACATAAATACCTATTGATTTTTCTAGGGAAATTGATTTTCTAATGGTTCTGAGAAATTGTGACATAAATTTAAATTTTGATTGGTTTTGTTCGAAGTTATTGGCGCCGAGTTCTGGTCTATAATCTAAATGCTCTTAAGTAATACCTGCTATGGGTACTAACCCCACCAATTCTGTATATATGTTATACATTAAATAATGGTCAATTTTTACTTACTCTTACTGTAAGAGAAATTATTGTAATCCTGTGAAATTTTTGATATCGAATTTTCACCGACAAATTTGGTACTACACTAACTATGAATATACAGAGACCTACCGCTTTTGTTTGATTTTTTTTTTTTCCGAGAAACTTCATTTAAAGAAGTTTTGAGGGGCGACGGGTGTATGGTACTTCAAAAAAGTCATTTTATTAAGTTTAGGAATTTGAAGACTTTTGTCTTTGGTCATTCCTACAGGGTTAGGTTGCCTTCTAGGGAAGATTGGTTAACCCTGGGTCCGTCTGGTGTGATTCCTGAGAATTATCTCCGATGCTACACGGACGGTTCCAGGATGGATGGTAGGTCTGGGGCTGCCGTCTATTTTGAGAAGGGAGATCATTGGGTTGGATTCCTCATGGTCTGGTTTAGGGAGACATCTCTCATATTAATGACTCCGTGCGACCCTTTTGTAGAGTTTGTGAGACGAAGGAGGAAACACCATGCATCTGCTGACGAATGTTGGGTTGTGAGGAGATAGGTTTAGGACGTTCGGCCGGAAATAGGATATCGGTAGAGGATCTTAAGCTGTGTCCTTTTAAGGTTTTGGTCCGATTTGTTCGGTCTATGGTGAAACTTAGATGGTTAAACCCTGGGCCTTGATTTTTGTTCTAGTCCCAGTGGTAGGTATTCTTTAGGGGTAGCTATATGGGCCCGAGGGGGCTTTGGATAGCGTAGGGTTTACTTCCCTCCCTTTTGTGAATAATAATAATAAGTTTAGTTTATCCAATTAATTTTATGTTTATATAAAGCAGTTTTAAGTCCATCCAATTTAATTTTTATTTTATAATTCAAATCTACATTTCCACATTATATTTCTTTTTCTAACCAATAATTAGATATATACAATGTCTCTACATTTTCGAACTCAAATATACGAGTATAACGCTTCTTCTTATTATAATTTAAATGCACTATAATTACTTCGATAGCTTTTATTATGTTGCAAGAAACTAGATTTTGGTTACATTAGCACATGCATAGCTTTCCATCTTTATGGCACAACTTTCAATACTTTGTGGACTGCGCCACGTACATAAACTTAAGAACAATAATATAATGAATAGCTAAAAACTCAGGTCTAAGAAAAGTTTTTTAACTGAATATTGTGAATTCCTTGGAGAAAATTTTTGTGGATACTTAACATCAGTTTTATTTTGCCACACTAGTATAAACGCCCAAATACAAAATAGCGGACTTACATTTGGCACGCATTTCCGCCTACATAATTCTCTTTTGCTTTCTTTTTCAACAATGGAATGAAAATGCTGCGTTTTTCTTTATAGCTCATATTAATTTTATAATACAGTAAATTAAGTTTTTAATAACTTGATTTTTTTGCATTTAAAATTTTTATTGCACAATTTAATAATTTATAAAATACCTAAGAAGAGAAAATTAGTAAAAAAAAAATCTAAACTGGATTTTTCATAGAAATAATTAGCTATTAAATAATTAGCCAATCATAGCGTAGAAGTGAAGCTGCCAAATGTGGGCGTGGTCCATATGATTATTTCAAATATCTAATTGGCCTAACATATATATCCACATTTCACGCCTTCTCTTCTACACTGTGATTAGCTAATTATTTCTTTAAAAAAATCAAATTATTTCAGACTTAATATTTACTGTTTTATTATTTATTATTAATGTGAGTTATAAGGAAAAAACATTCAATATTTTTATTCCATGGTTGAAAAAGAAAGCGAATGTGGAATTAGGCAGAAAGGCAAGATCCAATGTAAGTCTGCCATTTTGTATTTAGCCGTTTATACTAATGGAACAAAATAAAATTGATGTTAAACCCCCATAAATATTTCTCCAAGGAATTCATAAAAGTTAAAAGTTAAATTAGTTAAAAAGCTTTTCTTAGACCTGGACATATGTGGCGCACTCCACGAAGTAAAAGAAGAGTACTACTATATGGATGGAAATCTATGCATGAGCTAATTCAATCAAAATCTAGTTTCTCGCAACAACATAAAAAAAAAGGAATCAAACTAATTATTAGTGCGATTAAATATAATAAGATTTAGCATTATATATTAGACTTTGAAAAACTATGTAAATTGGTTTAAGAGAAAGTCATGTGAGTGTTTCACATCAGATTTTTATTATTGTATTAATGGCAATATTAGTTAATAAATAATAAATGTTTATTTTTAAATAAGTTAGAGTTTGTTTTTAAATATTGTATTGTTATATTTGGCATTACTTGTAGTAATGATAGTGTAATCTGAGTAAAAAAGGAGAACAGAGTGAGTGGGCAACCGACTTGAAGATTTTGTTGTGCGTATATATATGTACATATATCTGTCTTGTATAGAAAGAGTAACAAGGTGGAACGTGTTGTAGAATTCTCTCTCCCTTTCAACAGCCATTCTTTTCTTATCTATTGTGTCCTCCACACTGTTGTGTTGTTGTTGTTGTTGTTGTTGTTGTTGTTGTTGTTGTTATACGAGTCACTCCATTGGCTTGTGTGTGTTTGTGCTTATATGCTGTATAGTGAATGTGTTTGGTGGAAACTGAGTGGACTGGCTTTTCGTTTACCTAGTTAGTAGACCAGTTGCAGACATTTTCTTTTGTTATCTATCTATCTCGTACAATGTTCTAACCCCATATATGTGTTGTTCCTTTCACTTTTTCCAAGCCAGAAAAAGAAAATCCTTATTAACAATGACTATAGTAACATGGTGATGTTATATACTTGTCATAGTTACCTACTTGTCTAGGTAACTCACTCACCGGTAACGCACTAATTTTTGTTTTGTCCTCTATTTACTGTCCTTTCTTTTTTTTTTTTTTTTTTTGCTTAAATTTACGAAAGGTCATACCACCCGGTATTGCCGCTTTTGAAAGTCCGTAACAATAGAAATTCATAAATAAAACTTTTATTGACTTGAAGTTACTTTACTTGAGTTTTTAGATTTTCGTAACTGAATGGACACTTAAAATCTACGATTCCCATCCTTTGTCTTGTAAGAATCTTCCTAATTAACACTAATGCTCTCTGTTTCTTGGAGAAAAGTAAAAGTCAAAAGTCTCTACACGAGAGCCTGGTAATCGTTGTTCTCTTGTTTTTTAATAAAGATTCAAGGGTTACAATTGATAAAGGGCTATTCATCATGAACAACAATGAAAGATAAACTCTATCTTAGAGGAATGGTAAAAGTTTGTTGTTCTTCAAAATCAAGAACAAACTCTTATATTTTCAGTTCAGTATCTTAAGAATTACAGAATCGATTAATTTTTTTTAATTGTTTCTTTTTACTGCATAACAGTGAAAAGAAATATTATTATTGTATCAAATATTCAAAATTAATTTTCAACTGGAGGAACTTCCGGGTGGAACGGATAGCTAAGAAGAAAAATTGTTGATACCAGTGTTATTTTTTTGTTTTAGAGAACAAATTTTCATTAGTGTAGATGTTATTTAACATATACAATGTACGGTTCTACGCCAACCTTGGGGTGAAAACGGGTATGGTTATATTGTCAGTTTGAGACATGGAACAAAGGGTATTCATCTAAATCATGTTCTTCTCACGCTGTACAACCTACATGAGCCCACTTTTGACACTTCAGACACTTCTGATTTTTTTCCATCGTCGAATTGTAACCTCTCTGCAAAGAAGACATAGTGTTTGGTTCTCTTCATCAGAAAAGTTGACTGTCTTACAATCTTCTGCCGCCTATTTGAATGTTAGACCCAGAGTCTTTTATTGAATGGGCTTATTACCCAATTTTTTTTCAAAATATGAAAGACCATTTCGCATTGTTGCCGATATATACGTGGCTCAAACAGCTTCGCTAACTGGCACTGTTAATATCTCTTCCCGGATAGTTATGAAGCTTCCTGGCCCTTACTTAGGAGTCCCATGAAATTGATATCGTAATTGTTTTTACACAACGTTTTTAGAATCAACAGAAATGAAAGTAATCTTAAACTAAGGTCTCCGCGAAAAGGAATCATTGGAACAGAGATATCATGGAATCAATTATTGTTGAGAACAATTCCATGCACAGTTTTGCTAATAACAGCTGTAGCAAGTCTCCAGGCGACTTTAACTACGATTAGTCCCACTACATTGTATGGAGAATCGGCTGCAACTTAAACAGCTAAGCTTTTCCCTAAATTGCTATCTCTAGCTCCCACCAAGAGCTAGGACAAATAGGAATAAAATGTGAATAATCTGAGGGACTTAACAAGTAGCAAGATTAACTTTGAAGGGTAAACACTTGATGAGCTAAAGCTAAACTAACATAGGAAGAAGTTTAAACAAGCTATCAGTAAAAACATCCAGACAAACATTCAAGAGCTTACTGTGAACGACAACATAACTCTCAGGGAAGGGAATAGCTAAGTGGTTGTCCACACGGAAGTCGGTTCGAGTCCAGCTGTGCTACCTTAGATTTTCTTTCCTAGGAGCCGGTGACGGACAGTGTTGTCTGTAACGAGAGACACTGTTCCGAGGCCGGCAGTTCACTGAGAAAGCTCCGGGCGCCAATGACCATAGATGTTGACGCACATTAAATTAAAAACAAACAAAACATAACTCTTAATGATTTTTATTTAGACTGTTTGTAATAAGTAAATTAAGTTTCTATACATTTTCTAGCGAGTTATATTAGCCAACGCTTCCGGTCTACGTTCAACACCAATATCTTTCAATGTTCGCTCATCCTTAGATTTTTCTATCCTTAATCCCTCCTCAAAAATTTGTAAATAAGAATTGTGTAAAGTGCAAGTAATCTGACTTGTATCTTCACTTAAAAAAGAAAATTCACCAATCCCATTTCTGGTTGATGGTTTCTGTCCAGTTCCTACGTGTCAGATGCGGTGCTGGTAATAAATACTAGAGATGTATTGTTCACATACACAGAGACCAATCTTAAAAACATTTCTCTCACTCAGGGGACCTCACATATATTTCTGGTTAAAACACAATTACAAAAATTTGTAACGATTGCAATACTTTTTCTTACTACGAGTAAGAGAAAGTAATAAGTCCATTTCTTTAAAGATGAGTGAAAATACAAGTTTGCAGTCTTTCTCATAGTATGATACTAAATTTTTTTTATGACCTGAAATATAAATACAAGAATATATAAATTTTATGATAGTGCAATGATATAATAGTAGAATGTGTAATTTTATATTTACAATAATTATAATAATAAAAATGAGTTATTTGAAATTCCAAATCACAAACAATGAAATAGTTTCGTACAGACTCCTTGTCCAATACTTTTAGGCAAATTAAACCTTTATTCTCTGAATCTAATCTTTTTTTCAAACAAATTAAACCTTTTGTCAATCAAATTAAAACACCTTATAAAGACATTAGCCTAGTAAAGGGTTTACTTTTATTGCTACAAATCCTACACCACCACAAGCTCAGTAGAAAGATCTCTCAGCACATGTACAGAAAGAGCATCCCTGAATAATCAGTGAACTAATTAAAATTTGTCTTTCTGTATTCCCAACATCATTTTGAATAAAATCTTCAGTAAAATACAATAATCAGTCTCATTCATACAAAACTTCATAAAAAATTTCAAAATGCGGCTCAGTCCACAAAATGACCGCTAGAGAGCTTTTAGATGAGATATTTTATGTAGAAAATGAAGCCCATTCGCCAATATTTTAGTGGGCATGACAGAGGCTTTAATGCATAGTTAACGCCAATGGTGGAGTCTTGATGCGGTTGTTAATAGAACTATTCTGTCCAACTTTTGTGTGGCAAATTGCTAGCAATTGATGTACCATTAAAAATGAATATTTTTCGCAAATGCTGCTTGTTCTGCATTGTTGGAGACGCTGTTGATGAATAGTACTGCCATTTTACAGGCGACTGCAAAATATCGTTTGACTACTAGCTATATCATTACGACTTAAAGGAAGGAGAAAACTCGCTCTATAAGCCTAGATGGCTTAGGAGTATGGGAAGGCCATCACAAAACAGATGTACAGCCAAGCAATATTTTTAATGTCGTTTTTCGCTATTCCATTTATTGTGCAGACACAATCTAGATTAACATTGTGATATGAGATCATAGTAGCAATTTTTGCTGAAGCTGATAGAGAAACAATAACTCTGTAACACGCATTTAAGGTTGGAAAACATAATTCGTAATATATTAATTTTATTCCTGAAGGGAGCTCCTCGCTCAGATATTGGTTAGATATTGGCAATTCTAATATCTTGAGGGGATAAAATATAAAATGGACTATTTTAGTGTTGGGGGGGGGGGGAATCGAGTAGCTTTGGGCTGAATGCTGGAAATAACTCCTGCGTATCACCCCCTTTTGGATTATTTAATATCTTCTGTAATGTAGAGGGCAACCGAACACGGATTTTAGATGGGTCTTTACAGGCCTAATCCTATTAAAGTTTTGACCAGTTTTATGGTCTTTTATCTGTAGTGTGCTCCTATATTCACTCGTTTTTTTTTGTCTTCTAGAAATATTTTATCTATTGGACTTATTGACTGGAAATCTATTTCCATCATTTTATTCTTTATTTTGTTAAATTTAGCATTAATTGAATATTAGCTTATTAAGTACGAAATTTTATACGAATTCATAATTTTTTGTTTTTTTGTTAATTCTAAAAGTTTCTTTTTAGCGCGAAATTTAGAAAAGAACCTGCCGCATTTTCAGTCATGATTTTTCTTAAAATTTTCTCTCAACTCGAGAAAAAAAAAAACGGTGCGAAACGCTCACTCAAGTTTCCCTTACTGCAGTTTACACAATTATAATTGACAAAAATTCTCCATACTTATAATTTTTGGTAAATATCTTCAAGTTTATATGAACGGGAGAATCTAGTAATAATGACTTTTTACTTTCGCTTACTCTTAGTAAGAGGAAGTATTGTAATCGTGTCAAATTTTCGATATCGAGTTTTCACCGGAAATATCCGTTTTGAGGTCCCCTGAGTCCAAAAAAGTGGTTTCTAGCAAATGGTGTGTATGTGTGTGTGTGTGTATGTGTGTGTGTGTGTATGTGTGTGTGTATGTATGTGAACAGCATAGCTCAAAAACGAAAACTCGTAGAAAGTTCAAACTTGATGTTCCGTTTAGGCATCACCATGGGATCCGACAGTGGGTCATCTGCCAAAATTCCTCAACCGGAAGTACCACTTTACTAATGGTTTTTTCACTTTCTTGCGATTTTCTCAAAAAAGGCTCCCATGATTTTCTTTAAAATTGGTATATCAAGTACACATACAAAGAGCTACAACTTTTATTTGAAACATTTCTCTGGGAAAAAATTCATTTAAGGGCGCTTCCGGGGGAGGGGTGAGTTAGGTTTTTATCTAAAGTGTTATTTCAGTTTCTTAGACAATTCTGCCTTCTTAATAATGTTAATCAGAATTAAATATGTTGTTGAAATTCCGAGTTTGAAAAAAAACGGATAACCGAAAGTGCGTTTATTTTAACACTTTATTAAATGATTTCTTCACTTTTTCGCGATTTTCTCAAAAATGGCTCTGACGATTTTTTTGAAACTTCTTATATATAAACTAAGCATGCAAAGATCTACATCTTTTATTTAAAACATATCTCTGGGAAAATTCATTTAAGGGCACTTTTAGGGGAGGGGTGGGGTTATGTTTTTTTCTAAAGAACTATCATAGTTGATTATACAATTCTATCATCCAAACAAAATTAATTAGAAAAAAATTGATGGCCAAAATTCTGAATTTTAAGAAAATTAGTAATCCGGAAGTGCGCTTTTATTGAACTGTTTTTGCAATTTTCGACGAATTTCATTAAATTTGGTACACAAACTATAAAATTTCTCTATTATAATTTTGAGAACTGGAGTAAGACAAAGTTGTGTGAATGTTTCACACCAGATTTTTTTTTTTTTTAGGAAAGTATAACAATTCCCTTCACTAAAACTTCTTAAAATGAACTTTCTTGGATAAAAGTTACCAACAAAAGTGATACATCTCTATAGAATATAGATGTAGTTGTAGATGTGTTGTAGTTAGATTATCAAATTTAATGAAATTGTCGGTATTTTTATGGGAGAAAGTCATAAAAACCTGGAAAATCAGTTCAGTATATAAACGCAATTTTGGTAAACCGATTTTCTTCCAACTCGAAATTTTGGCAATATATTTTGTATTGATTCATATTATTTATATGGTAGAATTGTATAATAAACTTAAATAGCACACTGGAAGGAATAATCCATCAACACAATCCTTCAAATGGAGGTTTCGAAACCTCCATCCCTCCACCAAAATCCCCGTTAAATGATTTTTCTCGGGTTGGTGTTTTAAACAAACACTGTAGCTATATATCGTTGATATTCCAAGTTTAAAGAAAATCGTTAAGCCCTTTTCGAGAAATCCGTAGGAAACATAAAATCTGTTCAGTAAACAGCATTCCGGTCAACCGAGTTTCTTCATACTCGGAATTTTGGCAACAAATTTAATTCTAGTTAGTATTATGTAGTGATAGAATTGTATAATAAACTAAAATAGCACTTTAGGAAAAGACATATCCCTATCCATAAATCAAAAGCCTTCTTGAATGAATTTTCACGGAGAAATGTTTCAAATAAAAGTTCTTGTAGCTTTTTATATGTGTAGTTTATATACTAAGTTTAAAGAAATCGTTGGAATCATTAACAAGAAAATCGCTAAAAATTGTAAAATATTTCTTTAATACGTAACGTTTTTCTCCAAACTAGCTACTGCAACTAGTTGCGAAGTGGGTTCGGTTTAGATAAAATACACTAAACTTCTAACAATACAAATTTATTGTACAACACAATAAATTACAAACAAAACGCTTAAATACACTGTATAAATCAATAGAAGTTCTCTCAGTTCAGTTTTCAACAAGCGCTCACTCTATTTGTAACAAGGCTGACTGACTCGAGCTGTTCTTTTCCTACTTATACCACTGGAGAAAGTTCTGGAAGTTATTAGATTCTTCTAGGCCGTGGGAGACCGCTGTAGAAGGATCTAAAAGCGCCTCGCTAGCGCTTCCCAGCGGCCACGAGGAGAACTTGTGGTGTCTATTTCTTCCCCTAGATGGCACTAGTGGCTGCGTTACAATATGGTACTACCAGTTGAGGGATTTTGACAGATAATTCCTGTCGGATCCATGGTAATACCCCATCGAAATATCAGGTTTGAACTTTCGGCGATTCTTTCCTTTTTAAATAATGTTGTTCAGACACATACCCAAAGATCACTTTTCTAAAAACCACTTCTTCGGATTCAGGGGACCTCAAAACTTTATTTCAGATGAAAACATACAATATATGATCACATCTTAAGAGAATGGCTGATCATAGACGACACTCCAGTTTCAACAGCCTAAAAGAGTCTTTAAGTGCGGAAACCTCACATTTTTCTCCTGGAAATTCTGTATATTTCGATCGATGATTATCTAAGGAAATTTAAAGTCTGCATTATGGCTAGAGTTGGGCATTTTTGAATATTTTTTTATTTTTTTAATTGTTTTTGAGGATGTTAATGTTAGTTCCCCAAATAAAAGTTTTATTTCATTAAAACGTGGAGTTCCAGCATTGGTTGGTTTCTCTCAACATGCTCTCTGTTTGTGGCGTTGAGTCCTAGAGGATTCAGTGCATCACGGTCTGTGACACAAATTTCACATTTACAGGATGTGAAAATATGTACAGGTTGGAAATTAAAAAAAAAAAAAATTCATTAAAAAATGATGAGTTTTAACTCCTTTATTTATTTTAACTGTAACAGTGTTTAAGGCAGGCCTAGATACATTTATAAATTAATATATATTTTCTATCTCTCAGACATTATTCAAATTTAATTTGTTAACTTTAATAAATTATTAAAAAACATATTATAAGCTAATTATAAGCAAACATATTTTATTATTAATCAAAAATATTTTATTAAATAGGTTTGTGGAAATGTTATAATTTTAACGATATTGAATTTACTATTGCTAATTACAAATTGCTATAGAAATAAAAGTTATTCATTTTATTTCCCATATTCATTGAAATATTGATATATGTATTCTCAATATTTACGTGAATGTTTAAAAGTAAATTAATTCTTTTGATTTTTAACATTTTAATTAAAATTTATATTAAATCTTTGTTTAATTAAAATATCAATTATTCAATTTAAAAATGCTATGAAAACGTTATTTGTAACATAGCTCTGGGTGTAATGTCTAAAAACTAATTCCCTTGTTAATTAAATATTCTGGAATTGGATTTTAAAAACAAAAAAATAATCTATTATCAAACAAGCAAAAAATTAAGTTGGCTGAGGCAAGCAAGTAACTTTTTCGTCGTTTCAGACACCCTTACAGTTCCTGAGGAAAGACACCAAGGTGTCCGAAAGGTCGAATAAAATTTTAAAAATAAAAAGTTTCTTCTTTGGCCCCAGCCAATTAATTTTTTACTTGATTAATCTATTATTTTTTTTTAATGCCCATACTGTTATACACAGGCCCCTGTATGGTCGCACATCTGCAAGACTAATTTATAGTAAACTGCAGGGATTCCAAATAAAGCCCTTTAGATTGGGTAGGCTCATTTCTCAGATGGACTCCTGTAGATCAGATGCATGCAATTCTAGATGTGCCACCTCTTAACCTATCTAGTCTATCTACCATCATCTAATGTCTTCTGCAAATGTTTGCCACTGTACACCAATATAGTACCTACCTTATCCCCATTTAGCTCTAATCTCCTTATGTTATAAAAAGTATAAACATAAAAGGCTAAAACGTATTCATTTTGTTTTAATCTTCTGTATTGTTAAGGTTTTCTTTCATTTACTTTGTCCTTAGTTTTAAAGATTATTTTACTTAAATGCGTACCAAGTTAGTATTCTTTAGGTGATTATACGTATGAAATATCATACATCTAAGGCATCTAAGGTATTATAATATATCAGAGACATTTTCCGTGTTAGCCTGCTTCTTTTTGTGGTCATCGACCGGTTTCGCCCATCATTAGGATGTTTTTGTCAAACAGTGAAAAAACATAGATTTGCACAGTTTGACAAAAACATCCTGATGATGGGCGAACACCGAAACCAGTCGATGACCACAAAAAGAAGCAGGCTATCACGGAAAATGTCTCTGATGCTTTCCAGCTCTGTGGAAACCAACCACAACAACTATAGAATGTATTATTGAAAATCAAAATAAAAATATTTTGAATTTTGTAAAAACACACAGAGAATAATATTTTTTCTCAACTGTGCAATTCACCCACACATTCTAATTGAAACATTTTCTTTAAAATTGATAGTAAATATTTAATTGTTCTCAATGAAGTGCTGATGAAGAACTATACGGCTCACAGAAATGACAGCTTAAAGTCTAAGAAAGAACATCTTAATCCCCCCCCCCCCCCCACGAACCGCTCTAAAAGGAAGTTTCCCGTAAACATGTTTCAAATAAAAGTTGATATATCAAGCTTTTTACAAGGGTATTCCAAAGGTTGGAAGTTTTTTTTTTTTATAAAATTGAGAAAAACTAAAAACATTATTCAGTAATGTAATGATTTACCAATTTTGAATTTTGCTGACACCCACACGAATGCTAAAATTTAAAAATTACTTTTCCGCCCTTAAGAAATGATCGAAACATGTAATTTATTGTTTAGAAAATCGGATGCAGATGTAATATTTCCTCGAATAACACCAAGAGAATGTAAAAAAAATCTGTTGTGAAATTATCAAACGATTTTCAAGAGATGTAAGAACTGCAATAATGGAAATCGTCATATTGGTTTTCGAGAAAATTCCGAAAAATTTAAAAACATATTGTTTAAAATCTCACTTCCGGTTAACCATTTTCTTTAAACATGCCTGGGTGATAATATCCCAAGTAGATCTTTGCCTGCACCAGTCCTGGGAAGGAGTTCCATAGTTAAGATCTCCTTACCCCCTACTCCTTCTTAAGTTTCTCTAAAAGAAACTAGTCGCTGACCCTTCAGAATTATTCAGGGCCCAAAACTGGTGGCTCGTCGGCCATCTCGACAACGATAGGGTATGTCCACACTGGTGCAACTTTTCTTTCATGGTGCGCATGGTGTGATGAACGAGAGGCATGTATAATGGAGTTGATGAGGAGAGAAATTAGGTTTGATTAATTAGACGAGATATGAAGGCACTGTTATTAATATAGCTATAAGTTTACACAAACTGCACTGGACCCTTGTAAGGCTGTAGAAAAAGGTAAGAGTAGAGATATGACACGATGCGATGTATGGTTGAATCTGATAGATAGATCTAGGTATTGAGAATCTGCAGGTACTGGATTATATACAGGTTCTCCCACTATAGCCTGCTTAAGTCAGAGAGTACCAGAGAGGGCCTGTTTTTTCTCGGTCGGGCTTGTGTTCTCTCTCTTGCCGTTACACATGCGTTATTGCGTACCTCATGGAAGTTGAATGGGCAACTTCTATTTTCATGACGCAACCACAACGCACGTGAATCCAACTACTTGGATTTTCGTTCAACATTCTATGCGTCTTGTTGATCTCGCTACGTGTTGTGTGATATTTTTATAGGTTATATATTATACAATTATTAATTTTAAATATTATTTAATTATTATTTTAATAATAAATATTAGTAATTGATATTATACAACTATTATTATTAATTAATAATATCTCCTACAGTAGATTTCTGATTATGTGTGTAATCAAGAGACACTTGATTTTATAGAAGATTATCATCTTCAAACAGTTTTGTGGGATGTAAATTCAAAATTATATGCCAACAAAAGTGCGAGAAGTGATGCTTGTTCCGTGGTTCTTGTTGTAGAGGTCTCATACTATTATCACTGAATAGTAACTTCTCTCCATGAGCCCTTAAATAATTTTACCAATGCTTTCATCCTCGTGATCAAAACTTCTAGGAGGTGAATACTGTCTTGCTGCATCCAGGAGAAAATTATGAAGCAGAAGACAAGTTAACACACTATATCAACCACAGTCCCAATAACTGTAATTTATATAGGCTTACGAAAAATTCTGAACGCTGACGCCATCAACCCAAAAGCGTTTTCAACGATTCTCCTTGCTCTCGATAGCCTGTAATTAAATACTTTTTTTGGCGAGCCCTTATTAAAGTCAGTTGCAAATGGTTTCATAAGATGAGGGCTCGCTGCTTTTTTCATTTTCGTGCACTTTTCAAAAAGAGGTAACCTGCAAAAATATCTAATGCCGCTTTTGAATCCATAGATAAAATGCACACTGAACGGATGAAGTGTGGACAACAAATTGAATGCCTCAAGAGGCATGCTCGAAAGGCATGCACAACGCATATTGAAATGGAAAGAGGAAGCGCAGGTTGAATGGGAAGAGGAAGAGGAAAGCGCACAAGTGTGAACATACCCAAAACGTTGTAACTTTTTCACCCTGTTCAGGTCATTATTTATATGGTTAGATAGTACACGAAGTTTCAAGCTGTATTCAAGAATATCGTGAAAAACTGAAAAAAATCTTTCAGAAATCTGATTGATGGATTTTGACAATAAACTTTATTGATACATGATTGCGTGGTATTTAAATGGAATACCAAGTTTTAGCTGCTTGCGATTTTTCGTTTTTGACATATTTGGTTCACGCACACACACACACATATATGTACATAATAGACCATTTCCTAAAAACCTGTATTTCCCGGTATACTAAGTTTCGAAAATTCGAAACGGTCGTAATACTTCCTCTTATTTGCCGGAAGAGAAAGTAAAAGTGGAAGATTTTGAAATTGTTACAGCTGAGAACTTTTCTAATTATTATTATTTTTTCTTCTTTAGGATTTCCTCAATACCGAGGAAATTTTTTCTAATTTTCTATTATTTTTATTTTTCTAATTATAAAACTATTAAACTAACTATTTATTACAACTTACCGTTAAACATAAATTTTTCTTAACACCTGTTCAAATTCCAAAATTTGATTTCAAAAAATGTTTATTAACAACAATTTCCTATCAAATTAAATTCCATCTCACCTTCTTTACGCTCCTGATCGTTTGTAAACCTTGCAGTGAGGTGGGAATGTGATTTCCCATCAATCGTCACTTTTGTCGTTTAACAAGAAAGTAATAAAATGAATTGCAAAAATTATTGAAATCTGGTAGCTAAGTGCATCCACCTTTTTAAAACATCCTAATCTGAATTAGACTAGGTTAGCATACTATAATAAACTGAAATGAATAAGCGCTAAAACAATAAAAATCCAATTAATAAACCCTGATAATTAGCGATATTGTGTATTTACTGGAGATTATAATATTGTAATCTACTTAATAATTTTTTTTTTTAAATAAAAATTCTTTCTTGTTAAGATCAGCTTTGACCGCTTTTTTGCAGTTCATTGGTGGCCACGTATGAAGCCTAGAAATTTAGGACCCCTTCGGACGTGACCAGTTTAGACGTGGATGTTTAGAAGATTACTAGCAGCCGATCGTGGTGCGCTTTACTCAACAATCTCGTTTATATTTTTTAATTAAAAAAAAACCAACAAAAAACGTATATGCAGAATATATTGAAATGAGTTTGGGGAATAAAATATAAATTATTTTTTTGTTTATTAACATAAAAATTATATTTAACTTGATGAAAGTTTTAAAATAAATTTTTTTTTTTTTACATTAGTTTTTAAGTTAAAGTTTTATTTGAGTTTAACCATTGGATAATCATCATCAATGAATTAATGTACAAAATAACATTGTAATCAAATGTATTTGGATACGTGGGCACTGTGGCATTACCGGCAATGAAGAGGCCACCATACCACATTTGTTAGTTCCAGTAAAAGAATTGCATTACTTTCATGAAATGAAATGCGGAGGACAAATGGAAACCGAAGAAGAGTTGGTACTCCAGCATTGATAAATAAGTTAAGAGAGATTAAGACTGATGTAAGCAGATGGAACGCTTCTTTTCGATCTAACAGTCGAATAGAAATGGTATTTACCAGCCATCTAGTTGGACATTCAAGACTGACACACGGGTACTTAATGACACATGTTTCCCTTCCTATTTGTCAATCCTGGTGGGGTTACGCTTACCGTAAAGTCGACAGAGAATCACGAAAAATGAAACAAAACAAAAACATTCAATAAAGACGCACTTTTGGTCGATAGATTTTGCCCGAAACCTTCGCAGGTACCTAAACGGAATACCAAATTTTGGCTTAAGGCGATTTTTTCGTTATTCACACACACCCATCACATATTATTCACGAAAAACATTTTTGAAAATTTGACCCATACCGCAATACTTCCTCTTACTAAAGTAATAAAAAATGTTCAATATTCTAATGCCTTCATTTGTTTAAAGTTTGTTAATAATAATAATAATAATAAAGCCTTTTATTAGTTTCCTATTTACAAAGAATTACAAAGAAATTTCTTTATGAATACAACAAACTTAGTGGAATAAAATATAATGAAATAAAATAATTAAACTACTTTAAAGGAAAAAGAAATGTAAATACTTTAAACAAAAAATCAAAATACATATTAATTATACTACAAAAAGAAAAGTTATAGAAAAATTAGGAAACTAGGCCCATTTCTGGGCAAAGGCCTCTCCCAGTTTAGACCAAGAATGCTTGTTCCGAGCTGTACGCTGCCATAAGATTCCTGCTTGTTGGACAAGTTCGTCCCTCCATCTCAACGGCTGTCTACCTCTATTTCTATAGCAGTCGAGGGGTTGCCAGTCTAAAATTCTCCTAGTCCAGCGATCGTCACCTAATCTTGCAATGTGGCCGGCCCATTTCCATTTTAGTTTTTTAATTGTGGCCACAACATCTTCCACTTTTGTCCTTCGCCTTAACTCTTCATTAGTGAGTCTATCCTTCCTGCTTACTCCCAGAATGCTCCTTTCAATTGCCCTTTGCGTTACTTTTAGCTTTTCCATATTTTTCTTGGTCACTGCCCATGTCTGTCTGAGCGCCGTAAGTCATGCAAGGTAGGATACACTTATTAAAGGTCAGACGTTTTAGACTTACGGACAATTTACTCTTAAATATATACTTTAGAGACCAATATTTTTTCCAGGAGAGAGATATCCTTCGATCTATTTCTTTGCTGAAGTTGTCTCTAAAGGATATTGTTTGTCCCAAATAAATTGTTTCTGTGGAAAAAGTTTGTTAATACTAAATACCAAATTCGAAAACGTTCATTCTCTAGAATTTTCTATTCTTCACCTCCAACTTTAAACTATGTCGATGTAACATGTGTAGAAGTTAAGGGAGAATAACAGTACTTTATTGTTATACTATGGGTACAATTACAAGTTTCCAATGTTATATGTTCCAAATATAACTTTGTATAAATCTAATTTTAGTCCATGTATGTGAATGTATTAAACACAGTAGAACTGTTCTTTAGATTGTTCAGATATAATATTGTATTATATTTGGTGCTTATGTTCAAATACTGTCTTTTCTAAAATGAATCTGAATATTTCTACTAAGTTTGACATTAAATTAATTCAGTTTTCAAATTAATGCAGTTATTTTTAAATAATAAACCTATTTGTCAACTTTATGATTTGTGTTCGGTTCCTTTTGAATTACGACTCAATTAGGGATTTATCTTTTCCAGCATTCGAAAAGCTAAGATGGCATAATAAAGTAGTTGTTTGTCCATATATTTCTATAAGGAATAAACAGTCCTCTGTTGAGGAAATTGTCATCACAAGCGCTGGATACTTTGCATTGTAGATACTAGCCGATTTAAGCGCTAACTCAGCGCAATGCCCACATCTTCAGCGAGTCATGTCCCCTATTTCAAGCTTACAAACTGTACCGATGAATGGGCAACAACTTTGAGAACCAAGCTTAGGGAGCCTGGTAGTTGTGTCTACTCCCACAAAGAGCTGGAATATAAAAACTTGGCAATCTCAGAGCTTTAGACATTAAAAAATTATCCATTTGAACAGTCAAGAAACATCATTTCTGAATTCTCAAAACCACATTCGAAGAAGTCTAGAATGAAACAGCGAGGCCAGGGGCAGGCATTCAAGAGCTTACAACATAAACAACTCTCAAAGAATTACTTCAAGCATCTGCTTTGACAAGTATCCAACTCAGCTGTCTGTGAAAAGCCATAGAATTTTGATCAGCTGGCCGCACCAGCTAATCGACCGTTAGAACAAGCAGGACTTCAAATCTGGAGCTATCATCTAACTAACCAAAGGCACCATTCCAAATGCATCACCATCCCTCTTCGCTTCGTCATTTTATCCACCAAAAAACTCCCTTTTCCTCACAAAGTACCTTAAAATATAATTTATATATATATAGTGCAAATAGTGAGTTTTGTTAGGCATCAACCAATAATTCCTGCTACCATTCACTTTCCTGATAAAAATAGTTAAATCTAATTGAATGAATTTTACTGTCAAAACCTTTAGGTGCCCATCAATATATGTGAACCAGGTTTTCCAGACATGTCCTTTTTTTTTTTTTTGAAGGGTGGCCAATGCACTGCGGCTAGAGAGGGTATATCCCCCTCCTCCACCTGGTAGTTACCCAGGTTCTTGAATCTTCTCTGAGTGGCAGCCTCGCAGTCTATTAGGAGATGTAAAGGAGTTTCCTCCAACTCTCCACAGAATCTGCATGAGCTTTCACTTTCCAAACCCAACTTCACCAGGTATCCTCTAAGTCGGCAATGCCCCGTAAGGAAACCCTAAGAACGCGGAGCTCGTTCTTACTCAAGCCGATGTAGGCCTCCGATCTCCGTTGGTTATAATTTCTCAGGCAGATCTTGGCCTGCCGCTAACTGGGGAGGGAGTACCAGAGTTAAGATCTCTTCGCCTCCTCCTCCTTCCTAAGTTCCTCCAACAGAAACTGGTCGCTAACCCCACAAAAAGGTTCCTGCCCTAAAAGCGGGTTCGTAGCACTTATCTTGGCCAGGGCGTCGGCCATCTCATTCCCTTCAATGGCAACATGTTCCGGCACCCTCCAAAGGGTAACTTTATTCCTCCTGCCTAGGTTATTGAGTTTACCTAGCCATTCCCAGACCATTTTAGAGCTGATAACTGATGCACTCAATGCTCTAATGGCTGCTTGACTATTGGAAAGGATTACAATCTCCTGATTCTTATATCCCCTATCGAGGTTAAATTGAACGCATCTTCCAATAGCGTATATCTCCGCCTGGAAGATCCTTGGATCTACCACCCCCGCCCAGTACCTTCGAGGGGGGTCTTTTAGACCCATCAATATACCATTTAATGGCGTCATGTTCCTTAATGCCAATGGCTACGTAATCTTCTTAAGGACTCCGTTATTAATGATATAAACTCTAATAAAATTAACTTAAAAACTAATAAAAAAAAAAGGAATTTATTTTAAAACTTTGATCAAGTTAAATATAATTTTTATTTATACTGGTTAATTTTAATTAATTTGAACCATTTACACAGCCAATAGTGTTTATTTCATTAGTTGAATTCCAACGTTTCGTGCACTTAACGTGCCATTATCAAGGAGTACATTTTTTACATTCTGAAAATAATTTTTATATATATACCTATTACATATATGTTAAATTATGTTTACAACGTTTCTATTGAATTCCATCACACTAATTACCTTATAGATTATTGTATTGGTCGAGAGGCTTCGTCCATGATTAAAAATTATTTTTAAATTTTTTATTTTTATCCATATATCCTTATTTTATGCTAAAATTTTTTTTTTAAACTCAAAGAGTCTTGTCCAGTATTGAATATTTATTTAAATATGCTGTCGATTATGTAATTCGCCTCAGTATGTAGGAGCACCACGTGGTTGCTTTATGGAAAATTAGTTCTGTCTGTATTACTTATGATTAGGAAATTACCATGGCCTGTAGACAGGAGTAAAGTTAAATATTATTATTTTATATATTTGGTTAATTGTGTAATATGACTTTTAATTTTAAAGAGACAAACTTACTGAGAATAGTACTACACCCTGCTATGATCAGCTCTCGTGGTGGACTAACTGAAGAGAGCCGTGTTCTATAATTAGACGAATGTGTGTTCGTTCTACTGGTCAGTATTATATATCTTTTGAATATATTTAATGGTGGGATATTTTGCATGTTAATTTTATGTGTATAATTATTATTAAGCTTAAATATGTGATGTAATAATTATTATTGTAAAAATTTTTTTAATATATATTTGCGAAGAATTAGATTTTATTTTGTGTCACCTGTAACATGTGAAGGATGAAAAAAAAATATATATTCGCAAATATATATTAAAAAAAATTTTTACAATAATAATTATTACATCACATATTTAAGCTTAATAATAATTATACACATAAAATTAACATGCAAAATATCCCACAATTAAATATATTCAAAAGATATATAATACTGACCAGTAGAACGAACACACATTCGTCTAATTATAGAACACGGCTCTCTTCAGTTAGTCCACCACGAGAGCTGATCATAGCAGGGTGTAGTACTATTCTCAGTAAGTTTGTCTCTTTAAAATTAAAAGTCATATTACACAATTAACCAAATATATAAAATAATAATATTTAACTTTACTCCTGTCTACAGGCCATGGTAATTTCCTAATCATAAGTAATACAGACAGAACTAATTTTCCATAAAGCAACCACGTGGTGCTCCTACATACTGAGGCGAATTACATAATCGACAGCATATTTAAATAAATATTCAATACTGGACAAGACTCTTTGAGTTTAAAAAAATTTTAGCATAAAATAAGGATATATGGATAAAAATAAAAAATTTAAAAATAATTTTTAATCATGGACGAAGCCTCTCGACCAATACAATAATCTATAAGGTAATTAGTGTGATGGAATTCAATAGAAACGTTGTAAACCTAATTTAACATATATGTAATAGGTATATATATAAAAATTTATTTTCAGAATGTAAAAAATGTACTCCTTGATAATGGCACGTTAAGTGCACGAAACGTTGGAATTCAACTAATGAAATAAACACTATTGGCTGTGTAAATGGTTCAAATTAATTAAAATTAACCAGTATAAGTAAAATCAAAAAACAGCATAAAAATTAAAAAAGTAATATAATTTTTATGTATAATAAAATAAAATAAACTCATTCAATATATTTTGCATATATGTTTTTTTTTTAATTAAAAAATATAAACGAGATTGTTGAGTAAAGCGCACCACGATCGGCTGCTAGTAATCTTCTAAACATCCACGTCTAAACTGGTCACGTCCGAAGGGGTCCTAAATTTCTAGGCTTCATACGTGGCCACCAATGAACTGGAAAAAGCGGTCAAAGCTGATCTTAACAAAAAAGAATTTTTATTTAAAAAACACAAAACAAAAAAGAAAAACATTATTAAGTAGATTACAATATTATTATAATCTCCAGTAGATACTCAATATCGCTAATTATCAGAGTTTATTAATCGGATTTTATTCATTTCAGATAATTATTATATGCTAATCTAGTCTAATTTAGATAATTTTTGCTATTCATTTTATAACTTTCTTGTTAAGCGACAAAAGTGACGATTGATGGGGAAATCACATTCCAAAAACAAGGAGTACAAATGATCAGAAGCGTGAAGAAGGTGAGATGGAATTTAATTTGATAGGACATTGTTGTTAATCAAAATTTTTTGGAATCAAATTTTGGAATTGATAGGAGTTAAGAAAATTTTTTTTTTAATGATAAGAATTAGAAAAATAAAAATAATAGAAAATTAGAAAAATTTATAATTAAGAAAGTTTTTTGGTTGAGGAGAACCTCGGTATTGAGGAAATCCTAAAGAAGAAAAAAATAATAATAATTAGAAAAGTTCTCAGCAGTAACAATTTCAAAATCTTCCACTTTTACTTTCTCTTCCGGCAAATAAGAGGAAGTATTAAGATCGTTTCGAATTTTCGAAACTAAGTTTTCACGGTAAATATAGGTTTTTAGGAAATGGTCTATTATCTACATATGTGTGTGTGTGTGCGTGAACCAAATATGTCAGAAACGAAAAATCGCAAGCATCTAAAACTTGGTATTCCATTTAAATACCACGCAATCATGTACCAATAAAGTTTATTGTCAAAATCCATCAATCAGATTTCTGAAAGATTTTTTTCAGTTTTTCACGATATTCTCGAATTCAGCTTGAAACTTCGTGTACTATCTAACCATATAAATAATGACCTGAACAGGGTGAAAAAGTTACAACGTTTTGGGTATGTCCACACTTGTGCGCTTTCCTCTTCCTCTTCCCTTTCAACTTGCGCTTCCTCTTTCCAAATCAACATGCGTTGTGCATGCCTTTCGAGCATGCCTCTTGAGGCATTCAATTTGTTGTCCACACTTCATCCGTTCAGTGTGCATTTTATCTATGGATTCAGAAGCGACATTAGATATTTTTACAGGTTACTGTTTTTGAAAAGTGCACGAAAAAGAAAAAAGCAGCGAGCCCTCATCTTATGAAACCATTTGCAACTGACCTTAATAAGGGCTCGCCAAAAAGAGTATTTAATTAAAGGCTATCGAGAGCAAGGAGAATCGTTGAAAACGCTTTTGGGTTGATGGCGCCAGCGTTCAGAATTTTTCGTAAGCCTATATAAATTACAGTTATTGGGACTGTGGTTGATATAGTGTGTTAACTTGTCTTCTGCTTCATAATTTTCTCCTGGATGCAGCAAGACAGTATTCACCTCCTGGAAGTTTTGATCACGAGGATGAAAGCACTGGTGAAGTTATTTAAGGCGCATGTAGAGAAGTTACTTCCAATGATAATGGTATGAGAGCTGTAAAACAAGTACTACGTAACAAGCATCACTTCTCGCACTTTTGTTGGCATATAATTTTGAATTTACATCCCACAGAACTGTTTGAAGATAATAATCTTCCATAAAATCAAGTGTCTCTTGATTACACACATAATCAGAAATCTACTGTAGGAGATATTATTAATTAATAATAATAGTTGTATAATATCATTACTAATAAAATTATTATTAAAATAATAATTAAATAATATTTAAAATTAATAACTGTATAATATATAACCTATAAAAATATTACACAACACCTAGCGAGATCAAGAAGATGCATAGAATGTTGAACGAAAATCCAAGTAGTTGGATTCACGTGCGTTGTGGTTGCGTCATGAAAATAAAGGCCCATTCAACTTCCATGAGGTACGCAATAAAGCATGTGTAACGGCAAGAGAGAGAACACAAGCCCGGCCGTAAATTTTCACGGTAAATATAGGTTTTTAGCAAATGGATTATTGTGTACATATGTGTGTGCCAGATGCCGGAGAAAGGCTCCGGACTAATGGGCGTTCGTGAGGCGCTCTCCGGTTGCCAGCCTATCGGCCTATTCGTTACCTTGAACGTGTTTGCGCCCCGGCATCCCGAAGGCTATTGTGGCTTACCGGAGATGCTAACTTGGGAACCTTATTTTGTCTAGAAATATTTGTATAGAAATTACCAACGCTAACTATTGTACCTTTTAAAGGAAAAATTCTTTTCAATCAAGTTATAGAGTTATTTCAGTTATTACAATTTTCTCAAGTCTTATGTCCCAAGTTTTGCATGTGTATATTTAACTAAATCTGTGTACACAAACTTAAGAGAATCAAAGTAAGTGGAAAAGCGTGTGAATGTTCCCGTTCACTTTTCTTCAATGTATAAATTGAATTTATTGTGAACAATTCTATATTGTTCCCAAAATATATTTCTTTCATTTGTTTTGTTATTTGTTTTACTGTTTAATAATTTGCATGAAAATGAAAAGAGATGGTAAATAAATAATTTAAGAAATTCCAAAACAATTAAAGTTTATATTTTGTTTTGAATGCTTTCTAAATTCTTTAGGAAAACCATTTGATTGTTAGAGAGCTTTCTGCAAAGAAGGTTTTTTTTCTCTAACTCTCTCACTGTTTATATTCATTGTTAATGGGCTTGTCTGTCAGTTCATGCTTAGTTCTTAATGTACATTATTTTACTGGCATTTCCTTCTCTCTCATTCCTTTATTTTTCTGCTTGCTTTGATTATTTTTGAACTTTGTATTGTTTTGAATAAATAAGGCACTTACTTAAGAAACGGCTCTTAATGGCTGCCGGTTTGACTGTATAATGAATCTTGTTTTCCCTGGAGAAAAGCTGGAGTTTTTGTTTATTATATAGCGGGGCGGGGGAGTTATTATTACTTGAATGATTAGCTGATTGATTACCATATTTTTAATATTTTTTTTATTTTAATTGAATTTATATGTTGCTTGCAATATTTATGTAAACAATTGAAGATTTTAATCATTATTTAACTTATATTTTACATTTTCACCCCTTTTTTGTTACGTTATATATACAAGTGATAGAAATTTCACTTTGTCATTTGGGTGTAAAGTGGAAATTTGATTTTCTTCCTTCATTTCCTAGCATCCAGTTTTCATTTTCCCACAACTTTCCCGATGTTGTTTCTCACTTAGCTCTTTCTATCCTTTAGACATCTAAGGTGTAGGTGTTATTTCCTTTCAAGAACTAGAAAGGTAAAGATGTTGGTAAGGAACTAAGATCCCCGTCCCTTGAAGCTGTACTTCTGCACTTCCACTACTCCCATACTGTAGTACATCAATTAAACTCCCTTTTCCTTTAACTTTACCGCCAACCTTCCCCACTTCATCCTTTTTACTTCCTTTCTAACACTTCTCAGGATATACCAAAACCTCTTGACAATAAATTCCCCGTTTCCTTCATCCTACTCTCTTTCTCCATTTACAAATCTTAAGACCTTTCTAAGCAGAATTTCATTTATTTTTCCCTTTACTTGTAAATTAATTGAAATAAACTCTTAAGAGGTCTTTTTCCTCGTCACTCTTATCCAGACTTGTTTTCATTTTTTCTCTCTATCTCTCTCTCTCTCTCTCTCTCTCTCTCTCTGTGAGATCCGTTCCTTTAATCCAATCTTGAATTTCCAGTACTTTTACACAATTGTACCTGAATGAACTTGGTATTCAAGTTGAATCTTATTTTCCTCTTTTCAAATGTAATCATCCGTCTAATATAGATATCATTAAGAGACCAACTATAAAACTAAATCTTCTACCATTTCGCCAATAAACTATTCATTGATAACGGAGAAATCTCTTTATCTATTTACAATTTCCAGCCATTGATTGGATATTCTATAGCATTTGTATTTGATAAACATTTTATTGAAATTTGGACAATTCATTAAATGTATGTTTTAAGCTTGATAAATATATTTTCTGTAACATAACTTCATTTAAATAATAATAATCTGTTGAGAAACACTCACAGACATTCTCCAGATACAGTTACAAAATTAACAATTTTTTTTTCAACATGGAAATCATTTGATAAAGCTCTAACATAAAATTAAAGAAAGGGTGGCCATGTTGGTAGGCACCCTTGGAACTCAGGTAGTCACTTCAATGTAGTTACATTTTACTTCAAAATACATTGTTAATAACATTGAAGGAACTGAAATAACACTTCAAATTTTAACGCCACAAATTTCACGGACACCCCCCTTTAAAAATTTTTTATTGAAAAATATTTCAAAAAAATAAAAGAAGAGGTACATTTGAATCTATGCGGATGAGCATTCCAAATTTAAAAAGAAATTTTTTTTTTTTTTTTTCAGTCAGTGAAATGACAAAATTAATTTTTGGAATTTCTGGGACCCCCTAATCTTTAAAGTTCCACTTCATTAAAATGCGGGTACCCATGTCAACGCAATTAAATATTTAATAAAACATTCTAATTTGAGAATATTTTATCTTTTTTATATTTCTATATTTATGTCAAAAATGCCCATATTACAGCGTGTCTGGCTAATTTATATAGCCATGTTTTTATTGATGCATACAAACAAATAGTTGATATACAAATTTCCTTGAACACTGATTATGAGGCTACTTATATTTAGGGTAAAGCTAGGAGAGATGACGCACATTTCAAAGTTATGCCCTGTATTAAAATAAAGGCGATATATGAAAAAGGTAATGCTTATAAAACATATGTCAACTACTATTATCTACAAATAAATGTTATTTTTCAAAATAAAGACATTCTCATTTACCCCAGAAACAAAATACAAATACACTACATTTGGCCGTCTCTCCTACTATGGTAGGATAGATGACGCACCATAGGTAGGAGACCTCTCCTCTGTGAAGGTAACATATAGCTGATCGACATGAAACTTGGTAAACACTATGTCTATGAGTCCAACTTTAACGACAGCAGGAAATCTTTCATTTCAATTGCAATTAGTATGTATATATAAAAGAAAACAAATTTACTAAGCGTTATGAAAATTCAGGTATTCACCAGATATAGCTGATGCGTATAATGTTCGTAGAACACAGAAGAACACACAAAATAACTGAAGAATTTTGCAATACGTACACTTATGATTTCTCTACTCCTGGACTAACTTCCATGACGCCACGCGGTGGCAAACAAGAGAAGCAAAGACTGCATCTTCTCCCTACACCCGTCATCTCTCCTCGCTTTACCCTATATGACATTGAAAAAAAAAAAAACTAGCAGTATCCAAAAAAAGTAAACTCAAATTTTAAGTATATAAAAGAAAAAAATATAAAACATAAAAATAAAACAAACATTGAATTAGAAATTTATAGCAAAGCTCCTCTTTTTTAAGTAAGAACAGAAATAATTTAAACATATTTTTATTTAATTTATCATTATTATTAATATTCAAAATGTCCATAAGATTGGCGATTGTGCACTTCTCTCAATTAGAAATTGAGATCTCTAATTATTATAAAAACAGGGCAATCAAAAAAAAGGGTCCAAATTACAAATCGGACATTTCTCTTCAGTATCTATTGAATATTGAATACCTTTATAATTTGAGAGTATAATAATATAATACTTTTATGATCGGTAAGTGGATGTGAAAGTAAAAACGGTATGAAAGTACGAGTACTATATTTGCTATTATTATATCTATATCATGTCAAATTGGGCGCCACTCTCCAGTACAATGATCCCGAGGTTGTTATTGGTTTGTCTTTGGCTACATGTCTGACCTGCATTCATCCTTTTATAAATGAACTCGATAGATTGTCGGCAGTCTAAATTGCTGATCATAAGGGTAAAGGGTCCGAACACGGCTGATAATGTTGCTGGTTATGTCATGGACTTCTCGTAGGCATCTGGTTGGATCTCCTTCTGGGCATAGTTGTTTAAAGAGAGACCTCTTAAATAGTGCTCATTTAGCGATTTTTATACAATTTATGAGGCAGGGTAAGAAACGCTCATTCGTCTTATGAGAGATTGCTTGGGTTGTGAGGAGAGATTAGATTACTTAACCTTCGATCGGAACAGGATATCTGAAAGAGGAGCATAAATTGTTTCTCATTAAAGTTATTCTTCGATTTATTGGCATATGGTTAGGTGGATTAGGCAAGGGACTGGATTATGCAAGGGAACAAATGGTGGGTCCAAAATTCCAGCATTGAACAAAAATTGGTACTTGGAATTTGTGAATGAAATGAATATTTTTTTTTTTCAGTTTTCTACTATTTGTAATGACATAGCAATGTCAAAGCCTTCACAAAATATAACAAAAGGAAAGAACAATTTATAACTAGTGGCCCCACAGCCGGCCGCTGCCTTTTCAATACAAAGGTATCAAAGACAAGCACCGATAAAGCCCTGTCTATTGAACAGAAGCCACCTGGTCTTTGAAAGTCGCCGATGGGCGACCAAATCTGGCCACTGACCTGAATCACTGGTCGCCGACCTAACCAAGGTCGCACAAGGTCGCACGCTACTAGAGATGTCTTAGTGTGAGAACTTACTTACACACTTGACAGTGTGTGAGTAAGACTAATATAAACTTCGCCCCACTGGAAGAGGGGATCATTATATCATTCATCATTATACGAGTAGCCACATCATTATATCAGTATCATTTTACAGCAGCAGTTATACTTGAGTTCCGAGCGCGTCCCTATACAAGGTTTATCTTATAATTATTTTCATAGTTGTGCATATTAGTTTATTTATTATAATCATTTTAAATTATTTGTTCTTGAACTCTTAAAATTATTTATTTACTTTTATCAAATCATATTAATTGTAGTTACCATTAGGCTCATTCAAATTATTATTAAAATATATTCTATTTTTATAAATTCAGTGTTAGTAATTCAAGCAATAACTCTCTAAACTAACTTCCGCCTAATGAATCCCTCTTCAAGACATCTAACTTCATACCTCAGGAATCACGACAATTGATTCCACTACATATTTTATGCATAAAGATAGCAACGAGTTTCATTAAACTTGGGATAACTAATTATGCAGCATACTGACTGAGGACCTTCACTTTTCTTTGAATTTTTTTTTTTTTATTAGATGAAATTAATAAGTTTAGAGGATTACAAGGGGTGGTGGAAAGGTCAAGCTTCTCTCAAAAGAAGTAGTTTTAATTGGAGATTAACATTTTATGAAAAATATTTAAACAAAATTATAAGTATGAAGAAAATCGGTTATAACTATGTGAATTGTTCTGAGTGTTTCACACTAGAATTTTTTAAATAATTTTAGCTTTATAGAAAAAAATATAATATTCAACTTGAGAATAATAAAAGCCCTGTTAGAACTCTTTTCAGTCGCCCATAATCGCTTTTAAGTCAGTCTTAGTAAAAAAAAATAAACTTCTTAGCGGAATCTAGTTTATTGGATGAATTGTTTAGTGATGGTGGAACAAAGTAAGGCAATATTAAATATTAAATCGGTAAACTAAATTAAAATGGTGTCAGTTTGGATATATAGATATATATATATATAGATATATATATATAAGCTAGCAAGTGGCAAGTTATAATCTCAGATTTGTGTTGCTAAAGGTTGTGAGAACATGGAGTAGAGATTCACTCAGTGTAGTAGCGGTGTGGTGTGCGATGAAGGGATAAGCGTCACTTCACTTAAGTTTGTGTGTTAACTTTACTATCTACATAACTACATATATATCCCACACATACTCACAATCTCGCTCATATATTGTCCCTCTATCGCACCTCTTCTATTCATATAGCTAGACCATGTGTGTGTGTGTGTGTGTGTATGTATGTGTGAATTACGAGTCAATGAGTCCTCTTAAGAGTATGGTAGTGTAGGCGCCCATCGCTATCGATCAGAATTCCAATTTCCCATGTGCCCCTCCTTCCCTCCCACCAAACCCTTTCCTCGACCATATATCTCTAGTTTAATCTACAAGTATGCTATACTTGAGACAGGGCATTAATTAGAAGTTACAAAATCGCTATATGAAAGGTTAGGTTTCTGTGGGACGAGTTTTGGCGCGCGGTTGTGAAAAGTGTGGGAAGTATGTGTTATATTCTAGTTTAGAAACAAAACTGTTCGCTCAACACTAACATATTATAAACTTTGTTTTAATAATTTTCAATTTAGTAACTATGTAATATAATGGAAGTTCTTCCATAGGAATTCTTTCAATAATTATATTTATCTATGACTTATTGTTGAGAACAATAAATTGCAACTACTCGATTTTTTTTTAGTTCAGGCTAAGGCTAAAAAATTACGGGTTAGTAATTCAAGTCCCTTCTTACACAATGGCCCACTTAGACATTCTAGCTATTTTCTTAGATCCATTCATTCTGAAATGATATAACATGTATCGAATCATTAAAAACAATTCCATTCATACAAAAATACCAATGCCATATTTAAAAAAATATACCGAGAGATATTTTCCGTGATAGCGTGCTTCATTTTGTGGTCATCGACCGGTTTCGGGCGTTTGCCTATCATCAGGATTTTTTGTCAAAACAGTGCGATAACAGACATGCACAAAACTAATTTAGTTTATACACAAATACACATTGACACACACATTGCAGTGAATCAACTAAATTTGCTCTGTACAAGTCTATATTATCCCTCTGTTTTGCCAAAATCATCCTGTTGATGGGCGAACGCCCGAAACCGGTCGATGACCTCAGAAAGAAGCAGCCTATCATGGAAAATATATCCGATGCTTTCCAACCAACCGCAACAAAAAAATATATATTTTTTTTTTAATAATATACATACGATATGTATAATATCATTAATAGTAAACATATACAATAACCAATTTATTACTTTAGATTTTTTCTGAAAAATACGAGTATTTAAAAAATATATGTTCGGTATTTAATATAAATTTAAATTTGCCGCCAACGGCTTACTATAATTTTATTTTGAAGGGGGGTTTTGTACTGCCTTGATAATAATTTACTAATTACAAGGCTGTATGCTAAAAGTTGAGAGGGCGGGTAACCTATGCATTTTCTCCTCTCTCAGTCAGTCGCCATTTTAAGCTCGAAGGAGTAAGTCGTTATGCAACAATGAATAGGTTGCGGTGTAATACCTCTACAACTCATCCCAGTTCGGTTACCCCTAATTTTGAAAATCCAAGTATATTACTTCTGCTTTTTCTGGGTAATGTTAATAAACTGGTCCTTTTGTCGACTTAGCGGCTCTGCATTGGGCCTGCATGGGATTATTGTGAAATCATATGGTTGTTACTTCCAGTTAAATTTTCTACGGATGCACGTACGAATTTTTCCTTATTCCTATTTTTCCCTCTCCCCTTTCCCCGATACGGGCTAGGAACACATGGGTCTTCCAACACTGCTACAAACATTCTGCGTTTCAAGATAGGTGCCATTCCTTTGGCTTATTGAAAGTGATAATAAATAATATTTGCTACCGTTTTTTAAATTTAATTTATGTATTCATTTTTCCTATACGTTTTATTTTTTAAATTCCTATTTTGCTACCCAATTATATTACAATTATAATATACAGTCCACTCAATATTGTCATTCAGTTAATATTTTTTATTTTTTCTATTTCCTGTAATTATTGTACAATATACATATATAAACTTATAAATACATATAAAAATTATACATTTACACTCAGCAACAAAAAAGAAATGGGTACTTAAATTTTACTATATAAAAACACAGAATCTGTATACTCTGTACTAGCTTTGGTATATTCATATTTACAACTGATATAAATGTTGTTTACAATACTTTAATCAATGTTTTTCATATTATCAGACTGGAAAGCGACGTCAAGATCCCTGAATGATGGTTGGTAGTCCCCGGAAAGTTGCATATTTGGGCTTTTTAAATAAGTGCTACATCGATTTAAAAAATATGCAACACAATGTTCTAAATTCTATTTAAATTTCAATTACATCCTCTGACAATAATTGCGTGCCACACAGATAGTTTTTCATTAATCGTATAAATAAACAGTATATGTGTTTCTTCTTTTCACCCTTCCTTTTTTCTTTTTTAACCCTACCACTATTTTCCACTGTTGGTAAAATCTTTGGCTGGCCTAGTTTCCAAAACATTGTTAAGGATCTACAATGATTTATTATATAGGTTTGGGCCGGTGAATGCTGACCGAGGATTGTGTATATGGACGGGCACTGCTGTTCTTTACGCCAGTACCCACACATCGTACAATACCATTGCTAGCTTTATTTATGTTCTTCCCAACTTGGTATACTTGTTAAAAAACCACTATATATTCCCCTTATTATATATTCTTCCTGTGTTTTACTGTGTTCATTTTTATTTATTTATTTCCTTATTTATTTATTTTATTTACTCTTATTGTTGTAGGAGAAAGTATTGCGATCGTGTGTAATTTTTGAAATTGACTTTTCACCGATGATTTGAAATCCGCTAAATATGAAAAGAATGTTTTCAGTGAATGGATTGTGTGTGGGTGATTGAACAAAATATTTTTAAAAAAATCTCATGTAGCTTAAACTTCATATTTCGTTTGGTTACTATGGTATTTTGCATCTGAAAACAAAAAATCCGAAATTTTTTTTGGGGGGTGGGAGGGGTTGAGGAATCTATGACTTCATTGTTGTTGAATATGATAGAAGTGTTGAATGCTGGACATCAACGTAATCATAGTTGCCCTACCTAAAATCAGGGAACTGACATGTAACCCCATTACCACCTCTATACCTTAGTTAGAGCATTTTGTGTGTAGATGCTAAGTTTGTAAAAAATGTGTCAATTTTTAGACTTATATTAATTGTAGTAGAGCAACTCTTATTAGTGTTTCACCTCGGACTTATTTTATATAAAGCCCTCAAAGTAATTGAAAAGATAAAGCTGTGGGTTTGGCATTCGCAATTACATTTATTAAACAAACTGTGGCAATTCACTTGACAATATAATACTGGTCCATTAAGTTTCTTTCTCGCTACTTTAACTCAAATGAAAGGTTTCTTTTTATAACATTATCTAACTTATGTTAGTGCTAATTTGAAAATTGTGTTATTATCCGTAACGTAAGTTTTAAGATCTTCTGATTACGGCAAAAAGATTTATTTTAGCAAATGATATATATACTGTATTTCTGTCATCAAAATGAACAAAAAAGTCTATATAAACATATGTCCGGAAAACAGCTGTTTTCCAGTTACAGTATGTAGAAATTATTTTTTTTTTTATTTTTTTTTTATTTAAGGCGCGTCATCTATGGTCATTAGCGCCCTGAGCCTTCTCAGTGCACTGCCGGCCTCCAGACAGTATTCTCTCGCTACAGACAACACTGAACAGTGCGTCACCGAACAGTGAGCTGTAGAGGCTCCTAGGAAGAAAAAATCTAAGGGGTAAGCAATGGACTCGAACCCGGGACCTCTGCGTAGGAGTCCAACACGCTAACCACTGAGCTAATCCCTTCCCTAGAAATTATTATTATTATTATTATAAACAGTAATTTTAATATTGTTACCACTTATTATTTTATATTATTCTTATTTTTTTATTTCATCACTAACCATAATCAAGTAGACTTTAGTTATAAGTAATAAATAACTTCCATATTTCACTGAAAGCATCTTCAATACGCTTGATGGAGTTGATTGACTTTCTCAATGGTTGGGTTGTACACAATTTGTTTTACGTATCCAGATAGATAAAAATCCATTATATTGAAATCAGGGTATCTGTTGGCCTGTGTTACTGGTTCCTCAAGTCTTATCCGGCTTTCTATCCAGAAATTTCCTGGCCGTTCTACTAAAACCTTAGAGTAGCACCTCTATTTCTGGTGAAAACTTTTCAAACATTTGCTCCTCTGCAATGTTTCTTTTTGCATCAGTAAGAAAAAGTAATAATCCAAGCTAAACTTGATATTAGTTCTATATACGAATGTTTGAAGACCTTACCTTTTTTTACCTCCACCTTTTAGCTTTAAATTTGGCATCCTAACGTTGAAGACAATTTATCACTTACCTAACTACCTTTAATGTCAGTATTCGGAAGTTTTAAATATTCTAACATTTTGCCATGTTTATAAGGTACCGTCCGAACGATAATTTGGGATCGAAACATAGTACTAATCTTCACAATTTTCTCGCATTATAAAGTCCAATTTTGAATTTCTGAAAATTAATTCTAGTTCAATTACTCACCGCTGGCCATTCTAGACTGCAATAATATTTGGACAATATTCTCCAATTAGACAGCAGCTACTGAATTGACTAAATTTGACGATGTAAATCTAGCAAATAGGAGGCAAGTTAATAGAATATAAACGTAGTAGATTTACATAATAGTAAGGATATAAGCTCTTCTTGGAGTCAGGTAGCATGCTGTGTTCATCGTATACAAGTCAATTCCAATAATTTAGTCACTTTACACCAAACGTACTTGAACAACTTACCACAGAATTAAACCACCAAATTGTTTGTATTGTGTGAGCTTGGTCTGGTAGACCTTGTGTTTTCATATAGCCTTCTCTAGAATTGGAGTCACCCTCTCATTCTAGTGAAGTTAGTAGCTGATTTTGGAAGTAGCGGTTAGATTTCTGACCACTATTTTCTAAACCTCCCTTCTTCAGTGGACCTTCTCCCAGCTACTGTTTATAGGAATTAGTATGTACGTTGGGTCGCCCCAGTTACTTAGTTCCTTATAATTCATTCAGATGTTTTAAATAATCAATATTGTTTCCTACATTTCTTTGGTATTCTATGATGTAATATTATATTAATTTACATATTTTTACTGTAGGATACATAATTTATTTTTTTCATTTGGCACTTACAGTGACGTTCAATAAATTATCTAACTTAATATGAAAATAAAAGTTTATTAACAAATTGAGCTTAATACTTTACAGAGTAACCACCCTTGACTTCAACGTATTTATTAAATTTTGCTTCCAATGATGGAATGCGACCAGAATAGAAGGAAATATCTTTGCGGACCAGTAACTCTGTTACCATTTTTTTGGCTGAAAAATCGTTGCCTATCAGATTCCAAAAATATTTCTTCAGATTTCAAAGTGCAAGTAATCATTTGGTCGTAAGGTGGATCAAACGAAGTTTTCTTTGAAGACCCTCGCAGAATTGCACTTGCCAAATTTCAATTCCAGCAGCTTACTATATGCTGAGGCCTGCATAACAGTTCTCTACAGCTCCCTAAAAGTGGCAGAACATTCTGGGATAGATAAGTTATTGAACGCCCCTCATACTTCCCCAATTGCTCTTATATTAATGGTTTGTTTGAATTCTGCAAAATTATTTAAACAAAACAAGATCTGCAGTTATTTGTATCCAGTATATTATGTACATTTTTGTTTTGTTAGGACTACTTCTTTATTTTGTTTGGATTTCTTCTGAATTGTTATTATTATAGTTTATGGGCTTCACATAGGATTCTATTGTAATCACAATGTACTTCATTATTTGTCGTGGATTAGATCTCACTCCGCGCAAAAGTTAAGAAACTGGTCAGATATAACCAATAATAAAATGAGAAGGGGGGACATGTGGAGAAACTGAATTAGCCACTTGTTCATTCAGAGTTTTTGGCTTCCCTGCGAGTAATTCGAGCTAGCGAACAACTCTTACAATGTAAAACACTTAAGTATTCGGGTTGAGACCGCGTCATTAGTTTATTTTAAATCGACGTTTCGCCCAAATTACAATACGCTTCTTCAGGATAGTGTCGCCTCTACAGCTGAACTAACACTGAAGATATAGAGTGGGTAGTGTAAAGCAGTGGAAAGGTGAGGGTTAGCTTCCCTCTCCCTTCTGTAGATGGCTTTTGGTAGTAGATGGAGCTTAATTTTCTCTCCTTCGTATGATTAGCTTAAGTGAAGAGATGTTAGGCTTCCCTCCCACTCTCGTTGCTAAATTTGCAGCTTTGTTTTGGTGTGGAGACCGTTACAATGTTTTCCATTTCTATTTCTCTTCTTTCTCTGAGCAGCAGGGGCAGCCATGTTTTGCTGTATAAATTGAAAAAAGAGGAAAACTGTTTGAATAGAGATGATGGACTCCGTCTGAGCAGAACATGGCTGTGCCTGCTCATAGAAAGGAGTGAAACAGAAAAGAAAAGGATAATTTAAAATAAATTTGATTTTTCACACCAAAACAGATTGTGATCAGAATAAATGAAATGAAATAGTAAAGATCAATGCTCCACATCAACATTAACTTTGATGAAATTTCAACAAAGCAGTTCACATTAGCTCATAACAAGAAATACTTCTAACTAATTACATCACTCATTAGACGTTTCAATCAGTCTATTTTACCATTCTACATTCATCACGTATATAACAATCATCATAACTTTTCGCTCGGTCAGTCTACCTTCTATACATCCTTCTCTCCTTACTTAGTAAGTCGTTGAAATAAAATTTGTGAGTTTAGTGTCAGTTAGTGTATTCATCATTTCTCATTTCATTAATTCGCCATCACCCACCATTCTCATCCTGCTACTATTGATCACCAATTTATTTGCTGCTACCAATACAACATGCTGTCAATAAACAAAACATAAATGGTGTGTGAAACACTAACGAATTTTTTTCCTATTGCGAGTCAACGTTTGGCTGATAAACTTTCCTTAAATATGGAAATGATTCAGCTTTATTTGGTTGCCTTAAAGTTTTCATATAAATGTATGGTGAATGAGAAGCCTTATTTTACATTATGCTATTTATATAATACAATTTCCTCAAACTGAGAAAAAAATAAACTAAAGTCTTGATATTTTATAAACAATATTATCATATTGTCAGTGTCAGCCTTTAAAATAAATAAATTGTACATTTTTATAAACAAAATTAAATAGAATTGTATGAAATTTTAATTAAATTTATTATTCACTTCGTTTATTATCTATTCTGCTTTTATTACTTTCTCTTTTTTTATAATGACACTATGGGTTATAATATATTTTTTTACCTCAGTTAATGATCTCCGACTCACATTTCAGTATAGAATAGTGCCTCTCTCTGTTGCCAGTACATCATTAGAAATATCGACAATCTCATCGTAGATCCCCTCCACTTTTTATATTTGTTACTCCCTCCTTATTCTTCCTTTCATATTGTAAAAAGTTTCCTTCTAACTCTTGCTTGTTATCTTCTCTCTCTGGTAAAGTTTCCATTGTTTTACTTTAGTGTTTTTCTTTACTTCACAATACTCCCAATCTATTTTCATTTCATCATAATTATCTTAGCTTCTTTCTTTTTCTTTTTTTTTTTTACCTTAAGTCTATTTATAAGATTTCTATATATATATATATATACTCTTTTGGTATTTAACGATTAAATTTCATTTCAAAAGGTCTTTATTATGAAGTATTTCATTTTATCGGTAATTCTTTTCTATTCACTTATTTATTATGTTTTAAGGCTTTGGTTTTTTGTTTTTTATTATTTCTTATAGACTTCTTTTGTTATTAAATGTAATTGTAATTGTATAAGAATTTTATTCATGAATATATAGTGGTTGTCATTCCCAGTTATTGCCATTTCTCGGTGCGATTTTTTTACTGCTCCAACCACCTCACTCAAGCAAAAATATAGAAAATTAAATGTGCCATTATTGTTGTATACTTCTCCACCGTCTTTTGCTTTGATCAATGGAAATGTTACTTTTTTTTTTTTAGTTGTAAAACTTGGTACAAATCTCCATAACAACAAAACAATACTCATTCCGAAGAATTAGAATGGTAAACAAGTATTTTGAAGATTTATAATTTTAAATGGAGTTAAGAAAGGGTGTATTATAAGTCCGTCACTTTTTTCACTCTTTATTGATGACCTATCTGCTAAGATATGAGATATTTTGGGAATTAAAGATCGAATATTATTTGCAAGAAAATAATAAATGATTTAGTAGATTTTGGAGCTTGAAAGGATGTATAGATGAATCAGATATTATTATTTTTTAAAGGAACTAATTTAAAAGTAAATAGCCTAAAAATTATTAGATGTTTAAGAAAAATAAACTAGAAATCGTAACGAGTTATGGATACTACGACGTAATTTTAAACTACAGCAATGTGAAGATATTTGAGTATATGTTTTCGCTCTGGTCATGTTATACAGCTCGCATGAGAAGATACAGGATGTAAGCGGGGCGAGTTTGGTAGACTGGTTATGAGTATGGACTTGCAACTGGGAGGGGCCCCAGTTCAAGCATCAAGTATAATTATTAAATTTTATATTAGTTTGAAAAGTGTTAGTACTTGCTTCCGTTTCCGTCCACGATTTCTAATATGGCTTTATTATGCTGGAAGTACGATGAAGACAATAATTCCAACTAGTTCTCTATCAAAAAAGAATTGGAAGCGACTTTCTCTTACTGCTAAGTGGTGGGGGAGGGACATGTTGGTTAGGAGCCATGGGCAAGAAGTCACTTGAATGTTACATTGTTGATCAGAATACAACGAAAGATTCAAAACCTATTCTACATTGTCATAGTAATTCCGGTTAACCGATTTGTTCCAAATTTGAGATACTGTACTCCGCCTTTATCATGACAATCCACACTGTCAGCACATTATGGTAGACAGAAAACGTATGAACGCATAAAAACACAATTCAGTTGGCCAAACATCTCAAATGATGTACAAAAAAAAAACGTTCAAACCTGCCATAGTTGTGCAACAAGAAAAACAAAAGAGACGCCTATAAACCACCTTTATTCAGTGAGCCAAAAAACGTCTGGCAAGCCATTTCCGTTGACGTTCCAGGCAGTCAGTGTTGCTTTCATATTATACAGTGTACAACTTCACTTCTAGTTTATTCATCTAAACCAAACCATTTTCTCTCCTTCACAAACCCATTATACCATCATGCTTTTAATATACCTTCAATTTAAAAAATAGTGTAGAGCATATTTTATACTAATATAGCACTTTAGCGAAAAGCTTAGAATTTCTGCTGCCTCAACATCTCCCAAAAAATCAGTACTGAAAATCAGTTGAATGAATATCTTTCCAATATTTTCGAGAAAATAGTGAAAAACTGAAAAATTCGTTCGGTAAAGACGCATTTCCGGTTGATAGATTTTGTCCGAAACCTTCGTGTTTTGATGGTAGTACCTAAAAAAAAATCTACCAAGTTTATGAGCCTCCTACGATTTTTCCTTTTTCTTGAGATATTTCATTTATACACACACCATTCGCTGGAAACATTTTTTCGTACTGAGCGGATCTCAGATATGTATTTCCGGTGATAATCATATTTCGCAGAAAAATTTGATACAATTGCAATACTTTCTCTTACTAAGAAATAAGAGGCATTGAAAATTGAATTTTTGCAGGTTTTTGGGCAGGTTTCCTCTGAAGTATGTAAAGTTCCTTTTTAGAAATTTTTTAATAAACGCTTCTATCGATTTTCTTTAAATTTGGAATGTCTACTGCACAGTTACATTTGAAATATTTTTCCATTAAAAAAAAAAACTTTTTTTTGTGTTATTTGAAAGGTGCACAACATCTATGGTCTTGCGCACTTTTACCTTACCTCTAATGGACGCTATACTGATTGAATTAAACAAGTTACCTAACAAGAAAACCTGATGATAACTGGCCTAACGTATATGAAATCGCACCTGTATTGTTTCTATGACTACTTAGGGTGGAGCACTCCTCACGGACCTAAAGTAACCTAAAGTAAAATTAATATGTACACCTCTCTCTAATTTACATTTATCGTCACGCATTTATATAGAAGAAACTTACAAATAAAATCATACATACTTGAATACGCTCATACTAATAAATACTCCCAAGCAAATAAATACATACACACATTAAAAATGGACATAATTAACTTAATTGATTTAATTTCGGGTGGAGTATTCAATATTCCTCCTTGCACCCTAAACAGAAATAAACCTTAAGTAATATATTTATATTATTTACACTACATTCTTTTGTACCATTCATACTTTGCCGGGGTGCCAATCCCGACATAGACCCACCCCTCCAGAAGAAGTGGCTCCCGTTTATCTAAAATTAAAGTACAGGAAAGGCGTCCTGTAGAGAAGAAATTTGCCCCCCTTATCCTGATATTGGCCCTCCCGTACTCATTCATACAAACCATTCTTACAGCCTAAATCTAAGCCTAACACTATAAATGAATTCTACCTCTAGACCTAATTAAATGAGAAACCTATACGCAGCAATTTATACGATTCTAACAGATATTTTCAGCATACTGTACATTAAATTAAAAATCTGGTGTGAAACACTCTCACAACTTTCTCTTACTCCAGTTCTCAAAATCATATAATGGACAAATTTTATAGTTTGTATACCAAATTTAATGAAATTCGTCGTAAACTAAAAAAAACTGTTCAGCAAAAGCGCACTTCCGGTTTACTAGTTTTCTTGAAACTCGGAATTTTGGACACCTATTTATTTCTAATTAATTTTGTTTGGATGATAGAATTGTATAATCAACAATGATACCACTTTAGAGAAAAACATAACCCCACCCCTGCTCCAAAAGTGCCCTTAAATGAATTTTCCCAGAGAAATGTTTTAAATAAAAGTTGTAGATCTTTGTAAGTTTAGTTTATGTACGAAGTTTCACGAAAATCGTCTGAGCCGTTTTTGAGAAAATCGCGAAAAAGTGAAAAAAATCATTTAGTAAAGTGGTAATGTGAACGCACTTTCGGTGATCCAATTTTGAAACTCGGAATTTCAACAACATATTCAATTCTAATTAACATTATTTAGATCATAGAATTGTCTAATAAACTGAAATAGCATTTTAGATGAAAACCTAACCCCACCCTCCCCATAGCTGCCCTTAAATGATTTTCCCAGAGAAACATTTCAAATAAAAGTTGTAGTTCTTTGTATGTCTAGTTCATATATCAAGTTTAAAGAAAATCGTCGGAGCATTTTTGAGAAAATCGTAAGAAAGTGAAAAAAACCATTAGTAAAGTGGTACTTCCGGTTGAGGAATTTTGGGAGATGAACCACCGCGGTTTGAACTTTCTACGAGTTTTCGTTTTTGAGCTATGCTGTTCACATACATACACACACACACACACACTCACACACACAGACCATTTGCTAATAACCACTTTTTTGGACTCAGGGGACCTTAAAACGGATATTTCCGGTGAAAATTCAATATCGAAAATTTGACACGATTACAATACTTCCTCTTACTAGGAGTAAGAGAAATTAAAAATTCATTTAGTTAATTTCTTTTAGCAATTGCAATGGTTTTTGTAAATTGCCTTCATTGTAATTTAGACCACAAAAACTGAAATTACGTAAGGTAAAGGATTGAGAAAGCAAGCGATATAAAGTGATGTAAACAAATGTAAAATCCCCCATCATTTTTTTCATTATTTATAGGTAATTGTTGTAATGAGAGATGATAGTAATTAGTAGTGCAATTAAGAAAAGACGTGATTATTTCACATCAGATTATTGATGAATTAACGCATGATTGCTCATTCAATTTTTATATTCTGTTTAAAGAAATATTTTATGAAATATAATTTACGCGCACCTGACTAATTTTCACACCTTTTATATATTATTTAATTGATATAGAAGTTTATATTTATTAAACAATATATTAAGTTACAGTCACGAAGCTATTTGAAGTAATTCAACTGGATATGTTAAAAGTAGTTAAATTAATCTACTAGATATTTTTATTTTGAAGTAATTACTTCCTTGACCCCACTATATATAACCTTGTCAATACTATAAATGTATTATAGATTGGTCTGTCTATTACTTTTCTCTTTGGCTATTCCACCAGTCATATTTACTATAAATTCAGTTCCAGTTCACATTTTTAATTACTATTTTCCGATTTTTATTTTTTTTTATTTTTTAAATAAATTTATTGGTCAGGGTTTTTTGAAAAAATAATTATTCACAAATACATTTGGGTATTTTTGTTTTAAACTATATGGAATGTTTAATTTCACATATAACTGAAAATGTACATGAAAAATCCATGATATACTATAAATAAAAAAGACGTACATCCGGATAAATCTATATTCTTCAAACTCGGAATTTTGGGCACATTTATATAGACGATAGAATTATATATATTAAAATTGAAATAGCACTTTCACTTTCAATGAATTTTCACTGAAAAATGTTTTAAATAAAACCTGTAACACTTATTAAATTGATACTAGAAAATTGGAAAATCTATTGAGTGAAGTGATATATCCGGTCGGCCGATTTCGATTAAAACCTTTTTGTAGTTAGTTGTCTTCTGATAGAACCTAAACGAAATACCAAGTTCCAGATTTCTGCAATTTTCTACATACACACATATTTTCTAAAAACCTTCCTCAGGCACTAGATGGAAAAGAAAGATCTGGTGTGAAACTACTCACATAACTTTCTCTTACTCCAGTTCTCAAAATTATAATTGACAAATTTTATAGTTAGTGTGACCAAATTTAATGAAATTCGCGGAAAGTGAAAAAACTGTCCAGTAAAAGCGCACTTCCGGTTTATTAATTTTCTTGAAACTCGGAATTTCGGCCATCCATTTATTTCTGATTAATTTTGTTTGGACGATAGAATTGTATAATCAACTATGATAGCACTTTAGAGAAAAACATAACCCCTCCCCTCTCCAAAACTGCCCTTAAATGAATTTTCCCAGAGAAATGTTTTAAATAAAAGTTGTAGATCGTTGTAAGTTTAGTTTATATATGATGTTTTAAGAAAATCGTTGGAGACATTTTAAAAAAATCGTTTAGTAAAGTGGTAATGTAAACACACTTCTGGTTATCCGATTTTTTTGAAACTCGGAATTTCAACAACATATTCAATTCTAATTAACATTATTTAGATGATAGAATTGTATATTAAACTGAAATAGCACTTTAGATGTAAACCTAACCCCACCTCTTCCCCATAAGTGCCCTTAAATGAATTTTCCCAGAGAAATGTTTCAAATAAAAGTTATAGCTCTTTGTATGTGTAGTCGATATACCAAGTTTGAAGAAAAACGTCGGAGCCATTTTAGAGAAAAACGCAAAAAAGTAAAAAAACTAACTAGTACAAAGTGGTACTTCCGCTTGAGGAATTTTAACAGATAACGTACTGTCAGATCCCATGGTGATACCTATATCAAGTTTCAACTTTTTACGGGTTTTAGTTTTTGAGCTATGCTGTTCAATACTACACACACATACACACACACACACACACATCCACAGACCATTTGCTAAAAACCACTTTTCTGGACTCAGGGGACCTCAAAGCGGATATTTCCGGTGAAAACTCGATATCGAAATTTTGACACGATTCCAATACTTCTTACAAGGAGTGAGAGAAAGTAAAAAAAGAACATAATGATGTGCTGCTGCATGAGATATTAAAAATAGTAATACATTAAATATACATAAAATAATAAGTGCAAACAACCAAATACAGTACAGACTTTACCAAACAATTCAAAGAAAGTAAATTAAACCAAATCCTAGAAAACTACACTTCAAAGATACAAAAGTAGAGTCGCCATTTCTAATCAATAATAAAACTCTTTATTTTAAATGCACACATAATATAATAATAAAAATTATTAAATTTTTCTAAATTATTTATAATCAATAATTCTTTAAATACATGAAATGGATTTATATATTTTTCTAAATATTTCTTTCATGGGCACTCTAGAATTGGACATATTAATAGAAAATGTGAGAGATCGTTTCAAATTACAAATACTACATACCATTTCAGTGTTGAAAGTATAAATATCACCTTTGGAAAATATTCTGCAGTTATTATAATTACATAATCTTAACTGGCTAACAAATCGCTGCCTTGAAATATTTGTTTTAAATTTTAAGTATTTTTCACTGCAGCCTAAACTGCTTATATCTCTATACAATTGGTTATAACTAGAGTGCAAAACTGTATTGATATCCAGAGAAATAAGGTGGTTTTCCATTTTTACCTTCTCTTTGCTTCTAGTAAGAGGAAGTATTGTAATCGTGTCAAATTTTTGATATCGAGTTTTCACCGGAAATATCCGTTTGAGATCTCCTGAGTTCATAAAAATGGTTTTTAGCAAATAGTCTGTGAGTGTGTGTGTGCGTGTGTGTGTACTTATGTGAACAGCACAGCTCAAAAACGAAAACCCATAAAAAAAGTTCAAACTTGATATTCCGCTTAGGTATCACCAAGGGATCTGACAGTACATTATCTGTTAAAATTCCTCAACCGGAAGTACCACTTTACTAGTTAGTTTTTTTTTTATTTTTTGCATTTTTCTCTAAAATGGCTCCGACGTTTTTCTTCAACCTTGGTATATCGACTACACATACAAAGAGCTATAACTTTTATTTGAAACATTTCTCTGGGAAAATTCATTTAAGGGCTGTAACGGCTCTCGTGGTACCTCTTTCCTCCGCTAGAGAGGCCGTTCGTCTGGTGCTGCACTCTACAATCGATTTTTAAAATTTCTATTTTCGAATATACGACTGCGCAAGGAAGCGTATAACGGTTCCCACTATTTCAATTTTTCTTCAGTACGTTAGAAGGGTAAAACCAAAAGTTTCGTATCTTTCATAGACGAATTTTTGAAGGTCAGTAACTGGTCCTCAGGACAATACCTTGACAGGGAAAATTTCGTCACCGCCCAGCGGTAAGCTTCCTATAAATTTATGTATTTTCAATTTAGCGTATCATAGAAACTATCTATATATGTATATTACAATTTATTGGTATAATTTTAGCTGGTGTTTGTCTGAGTTTTGTATGGTTTCGCCTAAGTTACATAAGGTATCTCACTTATTCTTGAAAATATACGGATGAACCAAAAATCATTAAGTGGTGTATTTCTTCGACCAAAGAACCCCTGAAGCTAGAGAAAGATCCAGGTTACACAAATAATTATGGCGCCCGAACAGGGACTGGAATAGAAAATGGATTTTCCAGAATAAGAAAGAGGTTACGTCTTTAATAAGATAAGTCTTCTTCTCAACCGAAAAAAACCAAATTATTGTTCAGATTAAACCTTAGTTAAAACTGTGAACAGTAAATAAGAAAATTTTTAAGTGTAATTTTATTTAAAACTAATTATCGTGAAAATTTGAAAAGAAATTAATTAGATTCAATAATAATTTTGAGGTGATCATTGGGTTTAAAATTAAAAATTTATTGAAATCTTTCCTCATTTATTTGTTCTTCAAATAAATTAATAATAATAATATACTATTTTTATTAGCGACTATCTTTAAATTTTTATTGCAAACTTAGTTTAGCATATTATAGAAAGTGTAAATACTTAAAGAGAGTACTAGAAAAGAATATAATTTCAGAAAGATAAGTAGTAAGATTAATTTCCGTGAATAGAGTAGTAGTTTTGTTATTGCAGTCAGTAAGTACGAAGTCTACTCGAAGTTAGAGATAACTCTGATGTTTTAGTTCGTTCACTTGATTTGTATCAAAGCGATCTTTATCGTTATATATATATATATATATATCTATATATGTACTTAAAAGAAAAAAAACATTACTATTATTCGTAATTACTTTCATTTATGATTTTTCTTCACTTGGCGTAACTAAAAGACATTCAGAGTGACATAATAACTGAATCCAATTAAGAAACACTTTTTATTTTTGGAAAAATTTATAATCTATAACATTGAGAAAAAAAAAAGAATTGGAATCTCGTAAAATTGAAACTCAGTTTGAAATTTTAGTTTCTTGTCTGGATAATATTATCAGATTCTTAAACATCTTTTATAGATAAGTTAAAAAGTATTTCGTTGTGATAGTATTCATTCATTCATTTTTTCTTATAAGTAGATAAACGTATGGTTTAATACTTTGAAAATTTCAAATTATAAAAGCTGTAATAATTAATTGCCGAAACTCACATTCATCTAATCTTATAGAAAATTATATGAAGATTTATTACATACATTGAAGATTTACATACATACATTGATATTGATTTGAATTTCAGATTCTAACTAGAAGTAATAAAATAGGCTTTGTTTTATAATTAATTCAATTTACTTTATAGTGTGTTTACGATTCTTTAGCTTATATTTTAGTTATATTATTTACGATTTACGATTTTAGCTTATATTTACGATTATTTTAGTTATATCTAAGTTTTTTTAATTTGCATTTGTTGTTTTCTGTAAAGGTTGCTTACCGGGGTTTTAGGGAAACTTCCCTATTGTCTCTTTGTCTCCTGTTGCTAGACTGTACTTTAACTTGTCGGTTACTATTTATTTTCCGACAATGGATGACCCGATTGTTCTTATGGCGGAAAGAGAAGATATTTTTGCAGCGGTCCAGACAATTTTCACAAAGTCCAAATCTTTAAGTGGTGAAACCGCAGCCGACTTCAAACCTATTTATGACCGCCTAGTCAACTATGAGTCAAGGTTCGAAACTCTGCAGTCCAACATTCGGATCTATAATGCTACCGTTAAGGAAGCTAAAAATAAAATCCAAACTGTGCAAGTGCAGAACTCATTTATTGATTTAGTGGATACCACTAAAGCTAACTATTTCCGAGCGGTAAGAGCAAGCCATGCAGGTGAGGTAAAACCGGTGGTTGTGCCCACCACTTCCGTCTCTCCGGAGCTTCCAAAAATTGATTTACCTATATTCTCCGGTAAATTAGAGGAGTGGAGTGGATTTTATTCTTTGTTTGATTCTATGGTTCATAGAGAACCCTCTTTACCGACGATAAGAAAATTTCATTATTTACGCAGTTGTTTACGTGACGAAGCCCTATCACTTATCTCTGGGTTCTCCCTGGAAGAAGCCAATTATCCTCTCGCTTACGAAGCAATGGTATCTCGCTATCAAAATAAAAGACGACTCGCTAACTTTTATATCAAGGAAATTACGAGTTTTACCCCCTTAACTAATTCATCATCCAATAATTTACAGAAATTTTTATCCGCACATGAAAATAATTTCAATGCATTATCGGCCTTAGGTATAGAAGACATGGGTGATTTTATTAAACTACATCTAGCTCTTTCGAATCTAGATCCGGGAACCAGTAGAGCGTTTGAAGATGGGAGGAAGTCTAAAGAAATCCCTACCTATCGTAATTTGGTCGATTTCGTCACCGAACGTGCAAGAGTTGGTGAGATGATGGCACAAGATGGTAGATCGGGTAAACCTAACACTCAGGAGAAATCCCAGCCCGTTAGGTCATCTAAGAAGAATCGTCATTCGACTACTAGGAAAGAGCCTGCTGGGATATTTAGTGTTGTTCCCACTCGTTGTTGCGCGGCCGAGACCACTGTTGCAGCCAAACTAAATCCCCTCACCGACCAATGGAGAACTCAGACACTTCCTGCCGAAGGCAAATCCAACTCAACGCATAAAGCCCCTTCTAGTAAGGGAAACGGTATAAACCCAACCGGGAGAAGTGTCCCTGAAGAGCCGCAGATTATAACACCTGGTGAACCCAAACAGAAATTAAAGTGTTGGAACTGTGGTGGATCTCATGTATATTCCAGATGTCATCTACCTCGGAAGTTATTCTGCTATCGATGCGGTAGCCCAGGAGTTTCCATACATTCCTGCCTAAATTGTACTCCGGAAAATGGGGCAGGGAATCGGAAGTAAGGGTCGGTCCTATTCCCGTAGTCTCTGCTGACCCTCACCTTATTAGACCTTCACAAAATAATGGTCTTTTCCAGCGTATCTTCTCTCATCCCTCTTCATCTCTTGTCGTCTTTCCCAGTACCGTATCGTCTGGTAAGGAAGAAATTCCTTTAACTTCTCGTCGCACATCATTATCGCAACAGGTAGCTCCTTTACCAAAACAGCTATATATGGACTTCCATATAGGAAAAGATAACCGCGAGAGTGACTTAGCCCTCCTAGCTCTGTTTGACCCTGGTTCCAGTATTTCTTATGCTGGGCCGGAAGGGGTAAAAGTTCTCCTACAACTGGGATATGCTGCCGAGTCAGTTCCCGAGTTTAAGGTCTGTGTCGCCAACGGTAGTACCGATAATATTTTGGAACAATTCTTGGTCCCGATTACAGTTGGCGAAAGGACGTTTCGCACAAACCTATATGTTCCGCCATCACTCCCTCTAAAATTTTTATTAGGATTAGACTTTTGCATTGGAGCTGGCATATGCACCAATCTTCGTGAAGCGATCTGGTGGTTTGAAGAGGATCCGAATCATCTCTTCTCGTTTCGTAAAGATGTTCCACCCTTGGGGACGCCTTCCGAGGGTAGTATATCCAATATATGTGGAGTCTGTCCACTTCAGACATCTGAAAAAAGAGATCTTGATCAAGTCGTAAAGGAAGGCTTATTATTTCTTCAAGATTCTCCGGGGCTAACGACTCGTATAACTCATAAGATAGATGTGAAGGATGCTCAACCTATCAAGCAACGCCCATATCACTACTCCCCTAAAGTACTCGAGGCTATGCAGCAGGAGTTAGATAGGATGTTAGAGGAAGGTCTGGTAGAGCCTTGCCAATCTCCGTGGTCCTCTCCAGTGGTAATGGTACGTAAGGAAAATAGTTATTGTTTCTGTATCGATTTTCGTAAGGTAAACCAAGTTACTACCAAAGATTCCTATCCCATGCCCAACATGACTTCTCTTTTGGACGGACTCAGACTGGCGAGATATCTGTCCAAACTTGATCTTCGACAAGCGTTTTTGCAGGTTCCTCTAGCGGAAAATAGTAAAGACATTACTGATTTCACGGTACCGGGTAGAGGATTATTTCGGTTCAAGGTTATGCCCTTTGGGCTAACCAATTCACCCGCTACCTTTCAAAGATTAGCAGACTCAATCTTCGGTCCCGACCTCTATCCATAAGTGGTAGTATTTTTGGACGACATTTTAATTTGTACGCCAAATTTTGAATTACATTTGGAAATGCTGAAGGAAGTTTTCCAAGGTTGGAAGCTTCCGGCTTGCGTATCAACCCTGAAAAGTGCGAGTTCGGTTGTAAGGAGGTCAGATACTTAGGCTACCGGGTTAACAAGGAAGGTATGAGCGTTGATCCCGAGAAAGTTAGAGCAGTCAAGTCAATTCCACCACCCAGCGATGTTAAAGAACTTCGTAGGTTTTAGGAATGGCGGGATGGTATAGGAGGTTTATAAAAGACTTCTCTACAGTCGTCTCGCCATTGACTGCATTACTGAAACGGAAAACGCGATGGCACTGGTCGGAGGAGCAAGAAGCCTCCTTCCAGGCTCTAAAAAAGGCCCTTACCGAAGCTCCTATTTTAGCTAGGCCAGATTTCGACCAGCCCTTTTCCTTACAAACCGACGCAAGTGACACAGGCCTTGGAGCTGTATTGACCCAAATACAAAACGGTGAAGAAAGGGTGATTGCTTTTAGCTCCCGCAGTTTGAGCCCGGCCGAACGAAATTATAGTGTAACAGAAAAGGAATGCCTCGCTGTTTTATTTGGCATCGAAAAGAATCGGCATTATTTGGAAGGATATCAGTTTAAGGTTATTACGGATCACGCGAGTTTAAAATGGTTGCTAAATTTGAAAAACCCTTCAGGTCGATTGGCTAGATGGGCCCTTCGCTTGCAACCCTACGACTTTCAAGTCGAATATCGTAAGGGTAAGCTTAATACCGTTGCCGACGCGTTATCGCGTATAGCCACGCTAGCCACCGGGGTTATTTCTTCGTCAACCCCCAATACTTCTCGCGTGCCTGACTCCTCTCCAGACGTTTTGGTATCTCCCGACGAGTGGTATAAACGGAAAGTGTACCAGGTCCAAAAGTTTCCGGTAGACCATCCGCGGTGGTCGGTTCAAAATGGTCATTTACTGTACCATCGGAAAAATCCTTTGAAGGGTGAACTTGAAAACCCTAGTGAAGAATGGAAGGTCGTCATTCCTCGTCATCTTCGACAACAGATAATGCATGACAACCACGATATCCCGCAGGCGGGTCACCTGGGAGTCGATAAGACATGCCAGAGTTAGCAGGTTGTATTATTGGCCTGGATTCTACCGGGATATTAGCCAATACGTCAGCCGGTGTGAAGTATGCCAAAAGGTGAAACCCCCTAACACTCCCCCACGAGGACTAATGTATCCTCGTTATAATCAACAGCCATGGGAGATCGTCTCAGTAGATATTATGGGACCCTATCCCAGAAGTTCGCGAGGCAACGTATACTTGCTGGTGTTTCTAGATACATTTAGTAGGTGGGTAGAGCTATGTCCCATTAGGAAAGCGACGTCTTCTATTATTATCTCCGAACTGAAGTCTCGAATCCTCTATAGATTTGGAGCACCACATAAACTGATTTCAGATAACGCAAAGAACTTTGTTAGTAAACTCATAGATAAGGTGGCAGGAGAGTTTGGGATTAGAAGGGAAACGACCCCTCTCTACCACTCTCAGGCAAACCCAACTGAGCGGTCGAATCGGAATATCAAGCAACTTATCGTGACGTATCTTGGGGAAAAACACCAACGCTGGGACGACCGACTGGGAGAGATCCAATTTGCCATAAACTCTGCTATACAAGATTCCACAAAGTTCAGTCCAGCTTTCCTTAATTTCGGTAGGGAGTTAAGGCCAGTAAATGGGGGTGCACCAGATGATATTCTCGAAAATATTGAGGGCGGAATAGCTTCCTGGGCCACTAAAATAAGCAAATTGCCGGAGATACATCATATTGCTGAGGAAAATTCTCTTAAAGCTAGTATGGCCCAGTGTCGCCGTTATAATATGAGGCGTCACCCAAATAATTTTCGCCCAGGAGATTTGGTACTTAAAAAGACTTTTCAGTTGTCTTCGGCCGCTAACAAACTGGCTGCCAAGCTAAATCCCAAGTATGAGGGTCCATATACGGTTACTTCCGTAACAGCTGGCGGATCCTGCAAATTAAAAGATTCGACTGGGAGGTTGCTTGGATTATGGCATCCTTCCAAGTTAAAACCATTTCGACCACCCGAACGAGCTTCTCCGCTGGGAGGGGGTGTGTAACGGCTCTCGTGGTACCTCTTTCCTCCGCTAGAGAGGCCGTTCGTCTGGTGCTGCACTCTACAATCGATTTTTAAAATTTCTATTTTCGAATATACGACTGCGCAAGGAAGCGTATAACGGTTCCCACTATTTCAATTTTTCTTCAGTACGTTAGAAGGGTAAAACCAAATGTTTCGTATCTTTTATAGACGAATTTTTGAAGGTCAGTAAATGGTCCTCAAGACAATACCTTTACAGGGAAAATTTCGTCACTGCCCAGCGGTAAGCTTCCTATAAATTTATGTATTTTTAATTTAGCGTATCATAGAAACTATCTATATATGTATATTACAATTTATTGGTATAATTTTAGTTGGTGTTTGGCTGGTGTTTGTCTGAGTTTGTATGGTTTCGCCTAAGTTACATAAGGTATCTCACTTATTCTTGAAAATATACGGATAGACCAAAAGTCATTAAGTGGTGTATTTCTTCAACCAAAGAACCCCAGAAGCTAGAGAAAGATCCAGGTTACAGGGCAGTTATGGGGAAGGAGTGGGTTAGTTTTTCATCTAAAGTGCTATTTCTGTTTATTAAACAATTCTATCATCTAAGAAATAATGTTAATTAGAATCGAATATGTTGTTAAAATTCCGAGTTTAAAAAAAAAACGGATAACCGAAAGTGCGTTTACTTTACTACTTTACTAAATGATTTTTTTCACTTTTTCGCGATTTTCTCAAAAATGTTTCTGACGATTTTCTTGAAACTTTGTACATAAACTAAACATACAAAGATCTACAACTTTTTTATTTAAAACTTTTGTCTGGGAAAATTCATTTAAGGTCACTTTTTTTGGTGGAGGGGTGGGGCTATCATAATTGATTATACAATTCTATCATGCAAATAAAATTAATTTAAAATAAATAGATGGCCAAAATTCCGAGTAACAAGAAAATCAGTAAACCGGAAGTGTGCATTTTCTGGGCAGTTTGTTAGTTTTCGATGAATTTCATTAAATTTGGTACACTAACTATAAAATTTGTCAATTATAATTTTGAGAACTGGAGTTAGAGAAAGTTGTGTGAGTGTTTCACACCAGATTTTTTTTAATTAAATTTGAAATTTCTTTACCTATTACACCAATATCAGCAACATTATTGTTATTAAGAAGATAGTCAGCACCAATAATAGATAATTTATACTTAAATTGTGTGAACCTGTTAAATTTTATTTTATTATTCGGTGTGGCGTCCAAAATGATTAATCTATTTAGGCATAATTTGGGCATTCTATGAGCGTCCATAGAGTTCATTTTCAGTCACCAATTTAACATCCTTTTGAAAACCTTTATTTGAATATGATTCATGCCTGTCTCTAAGCGAACCATATAATTGGGGTGTTTACCATTTTAGTTTATCATACCTTCATATAATTGGAATTACTTGGAATTAAATATGTTAAAAAAACAAAAACAAAAATCAATTGGCTGAATATGCGTTTTTAATGAACAGTTTGATTTTCTCCATATAAACATCGTATGGATTTCATTAAATTTGGTATACTAACTACGTATAAATACAATATCCAATCATTTTTGTTTGAAACGTTATTCCCAGGAAGTTCATTTTATGGGGTTTTGGTGGAGAGGTAAGGTGGTAATGCCTTCTTGAAAAAAGTGGTTTTGTTTCTCACATTATAAATTTATTTTATTCACCTAAAGATGTGTGAATGTTTCACATCAGATTTTTTTAATATACTTTATTGGTAGTAATTCTTTCTTGTATTAAGGTAGGTATTTTGTCACTACGTTGCTAATAATGTCAGTGACACTTCTAGTTTTGATTGAAATAATGTAAATATAATATTTAATATTACTGTACTACACAAATCGTACATCTTTCTGTCTGCCAGTTTGTTTGTCTTGATGTCTTCTTAATACTATGTCATGTAATCATATGTCTTCTTGTAGTTGAAAGAACGGTGAGGGAAGGATTGTTGTAAAACGAAGAAGTAACTGCTTTTAATATATTGCTTAGATTAAATCTGTTCTCTTCCCTCTTCTCCATCTTAAAGAGTATACAAGCTGTTTGTACTAATATCTGTTTATAGAGGGGAATAGTCAGTCAGAAGAGGAGCAAGAGGAAGATATATATATATGTATATATATATATATGAAGGAAGCGGAAGGGAGAATGTCGTCATGAGTATGTCGTGCGCTCGACACAAGTTGGATTAGTAGCAAGACTAGGGTACTGCCTATGGCGCTAGCTGAATGACAAATGGCTACACTAAAGTAATGCACCTGGCACCCCTTTTGCTACCCATACTCATCATCTCTCGCGCGTTCACACGCCAAACACATAGTCACATGTTTATCCATGTTTTTATATATATATATATATATATAACATATACATAAACAAACATTCCACTATCATTCCGTTCTAACAACTGCATGTATGTGTGTGTGTGTGTTTGAGTGCGTGTATATGGGGTGCATGTATTTGTAATTGTGTTTTTCACTTCAGTTGTACGTATACCGCACACCACCCTTCTTCACACATACAGAGGGGCCGCCAGATGATGTTGAAATGCGGTTAACAGGGTTCACAAAATACTCACCATACATCTGTGGCCACATGTTCTGATCTGACATGAAACATATTATTTAATATTTTAACCATAGATAGTACTGTAGAGATAGGGCTCTATGTGATTGTGTGTGTGTGTGTGAGTGCTGGGTGTTAGAGTCAGGTTCCTCCATACTGAACTGTCCACATATGTGATCTAACAAAGTTATTTTTATTTATTTATTTATTTATTTTATTATATAATGCTTGTGAATAAAATTATAAATATTCATTAAATACAACACAGGTCTTTTTAATATTTATATTAAATAGTGTTTATTAAAACTAGATATTACACATAACATTACACTAATTAAAATGCAACACGTTTACTGCATTATATTTTGTACTTAATTCTGAATAAGGAAATATTGCATTCCTGTTAGGTTTTCGAAAATATTCAACATCGCTCAAAGGAATTAAATTTTTTTTTTTAATTTAAGGCGCGTCAACATCTACGGTCATTGGCGCCCGGAGCCTTCTCAGTACAATGCCGGCCTCCGGACAGTGTTCTCTCGTTACAGAAAACACTAGACATCACCGGACATTGAGCTATAGAGGCTCCTAGGAAGAAAAAATCTAAGGGTAGCACAGCTGAACTCTAACCACTTAGCTATTCCCTTCCCTTAATTAAGTTATTAATTTTTTCATGTTTTCCCCCATAAAAGCTTTCTAATAAATAACTAAATTTGGATATTATTGTAAGTAAATAAAGTAATGTCTATTTTTTCAAGCGGGCTTAACGTCCAACTACCAAGCAGAAGTCGTGGTTGGGGAGGGGCGGAAGCCCATAGTCAGTAATATGTATCCAATAAATATAAATTTAGCAGTTATATGCGGTTTCCCGAACTGGAGATCTTCCATTTATAAGCCCTTTATCATTCTGTCAAACCCGTCAGAAAGTTGTGCAGTAGTAAACTACAAAGTATCAGAGACATTTTCCGTGGTAACCTGCTTCATTTTGTGGTCATCGACCGGTTTCGGGCGTTCGCCCATCTTCAGGATGCGTTTTTCAGACAGTGTGACAACACAGACTCGTACAGAGTAACTTAGTTTTTACACTAACGAGGTGGTATTTTTAAAATACTAAACTCTTAACTAGGTAAAGGGATTGGCCGATGGGTGGGAAAACACGTGTTTTGGGTTGTTAAAGGGCACTTCTTTTGTTACAGTGGACCCCCACGCGGGGTCTAATCTTTAAAACTCTGTTTGTTGGAGGAAGACTTACTTCACAATTAACTAACCAAAATATTAAGAATATAAGATACACATAATAAATCTAAATAAAATAAACAACGATTAAACTAACAATTAAAATTCATTCATTCGTTTAAAATTGAACGATTTTTCAAATGACATGTGAGTATGTGTTTGGCGTCATTTTCAAAAAATCGTTCAATTTTAAACGAAGAATGAATTTTAAATGTTAGTTTAATCGTTGTTTAATTTTATTTAGATTTTTTTGTGTATCTTATATTCTTAATATTTTGGTTAGTTAATTGTGAAGTAAGTCTCCCTCCAACAACAGAGTTTAAAGATTAGACCCCCGCGTGTTGTGTCCACTGTAACAAAAGAATTTGCCCTTTAACAACCCAAACACGTGTTTTCCCACCATCTGGCCACATCCCTTTACCTAGTTTAAGAGTTTAGTATTTTAAAAATACACCTCAGTTAGTGTAAAACTAAGTTACTCTGTACGAGTCTGTGTTGTCACACTGTCTGAAAAACGCATCCTGAAGATGGGCGAACTACAAAGTAGTTAACTGCAAGAATAAATAGTTGACTATTATTTAACTTATAATTAATAGTTAATGCAAAATGTTGTTTATTAATTTTTATGTAGTTATTTTTGAAATTATGTTTTTATAACTGAGGAAGTTATATCTGGAGTAGTTGTAATTTCCATACTTATTGCTGTTATTCTTGAATTGAAGAGATTCAACTCGTAAAATGTTTTGCCAAATTTGAATTAGATAAAGTTTGAATGTTAGAATTAAAAATTGACTAGGAAATAATTATGTGAATTTGAATATGTAGTGAACAAAAAAAACAAAACAAAAAGCCTGTAAAAATTCCTGTAAGGTTATCAGTTTTATAAAATTAATGCCAATCATTGATGTGATCCGCTGCGCTTCCCTTATCTGTTTAGTTCTGGCCATTGCTACCAGATTCGCTACTAAGGCTAGCTCTCTGTTTTTTTCATGATTGTGTCACCAGTCATCATCCAACACTGTTGGAACTCTCACAGCAATTTCTCACTGATTTATCGCACCAAAGGTGAGTGTGCACAGCCACTAGACTAAAGCAACAGGATATTTAATTGAAAGGATTAAAAATAATTAATATTTTTTTGAGACATCTTTACCTTGAATAATAACAAGAAATATATGAAAATTACACAGCATTAGTCTATTATTAAAATTAAAGTTGGAAAATTAAAATATATATACACGATCATCAACGGTCTAATTAATTTTAACCTTGCCACCGATGTTTTTAAATTATCAGTTTCTAATTTTTTTTTTAAACATACTTTGTTTGGTTTGATGAAGGTATTAATTAAACAGGTTTGGAAACCTTCAAAAAAGTCCCACTACAGCTGCCATAATTACTAATTATCATTATAAATTAGTTAAGTTGTTATGCTATCTGGTTTTTCGGATTTCCTTATATTTTTTTTTTTAAATATATTAATCCTGTTTAACTAAATGTTATTTAATCAGTTATATTTTTTTTAATAAATCAAATCGGAAGCAATTGATATATTTTAAACTAGTATATCAGAGGTAATTAATTTATTTGGTACCTAAAAGGAAGTAATTTATGTATTATGAGAGGATTGGCTCTAAAGTTTAGAGATATGCAGCTAATACCCGTGAATATTTAAATTATTCTGTACAAGTTTGTATAAAGAAACTCTCGCTTTCTTGTTGGCACAAAGCAACCATTGTTACGTTCACTAACCTTTTCCGAAGATAGGTTTACAGGGGAGTGTTACAAAGATTTAACTCCTATCTTCGATAAAATTAGTTTTTAAGCAGAAAGAGAAAGCCAAGTGAGTGTGTCACATCAGAGTTTTTTTTTTTTAGCAGATATGAATAAAGAATTTTGATGAGTAGTGTTGAAAAAGATGAACCAGTTGACAACGTATTTATTTTAAGTATGCATTTTAGTTTTACTTCATTTCCTGATGTTTCAACATTTTACATGTCATCTTCAGAGGAGGTGTTATTTATTTAAAATCATTTATGTTAAAATCTGAAATTGTTACGAATACAATATTATTGTATTGAAATTATTATGAATGCAAGAAAATTTTTTTATATATAGAATACTAAAGTATACATGTCCGAAAATTGATAGTATATGTAATGTCACATCATTATCTTAAGAAGAAAGGATATAATTTATAACTAGTGGCTCCAGCTAGCCGCTATCTTCAAAACAAGAGCCGCGCCAAACAAAAACCTTTTCAAACAAGGGTCACTACACACGGTCAAAGAGAACCACCGCTAAAACCCTTTTGAACAGAAGCCACCTGGTCGATATTCCTTTCATACAAGGGCCAACAAACACTCAAGGCCACCAGTCTTTGATAATCACGAAGGGCCACTGACCTAAATCACACTGGTCACCCACCAGATACTGCGAGAGATGTCTTAGTGTGACTATCACTTACACACCTGTCAATGTGTGAGTGACCAATATAAACTTCGCTCCACTGGAGGAGGGGATCATTAGAGCATCATTATAGCAGTCACGAGTACAGCAGCAGTATCACATCAGTTATACATCAGTTTCGCGAGCGCGTCCCTATACAAGGTTTAAAACATATAATTATTATCATTTAATCAATCATTTATTGTTGTGCATCTTAGTTTTATTTATTTAAATCATTTTAAATTGTTTGTATTTTTATCTCTTTAAATCACTTTAAATTACTTATCTATTTCAATCATTTTATATTAATTGTAGTTATCTATTTTCAAACATTTAAATTATTGTTAAAATATAGTCTATTTTTGTAAATTCAGTGTTTCGTATTTCAAGTAATAACTCTGTAAAATCTCTAAACTAACTTCCGCCTATTCTTCATATCAAATCCCTCTTCAAGACACCTGACTTCATTACATCTGGAATCCGATAACTGATTCCAATACATATACCAACCTTGAAATTTACAGTTGTGGTATAAGCGTTGTAATGAAATTGTTTTCAGAAACAGAGAAATGGGTTGAGGAATTTGAAATAGAAATGGAAACTATAGGTTACTAGTCAGATTAATTGATTATAAAACTGATATAATCTACGTTATTATTATTATTAAAAAATTCCTTGAATAGTCTGGTTATTTTCTGAATGTGTTGAATGTTGGTTAAAAAAAAACCTATTAATTTTTGTAGTGACAATTAGTTTATTTAAAGTTGAGCACCACGTGGTCACCATCTGCATTTAGTTATGTTAAATTTTTGTAGAATTAATTTTGCTTCAAATTAGAATAATGTTTTATTAGGCCTAAAAGAGGAATATATATTTATATTAGAAATGTAACATTGTGTAGCTTTCTATTAGAATTTGAAATTATTACTTACTGTATTTGAGAGTTTCACCTAGCTTAGAGCAAAGATGGTGGATAAACTGGTTTGAAAAAAAATTTTTATACTATTATATGACGTCACATAGCAAATTGGTTTTTATTATTTTTTTATATATTTAATTAATAGTTAAATAAACGAAATTAAAATTGTTTAACTGTTTTATGACGGGTTCGAATCCAGCCGTGCTACACTTAGATTTTCTCTTCCTAGGAGCCCCTACAGCTCACTGTCCGGTGATGGACAGTGTTGTCTGTAACGGGAGAACACTGTCCGGAGGCCGGCAGTGCACTGAGAAGGCTCCGGGCGCAAATGACCTCAGATGTTGAGACGCCTTAAATTAAAAAAAAAAAAAACTGTTTTATGAAATATTCTATATTGAATATATATCAAGAAAAAAACACTGTTAACTATCCACATATATGATCTTTTTTTTTATTCTTACTTTCTCTTACTCCTAGTAAGAGAAAGTATTGTAATCGTGTCAAATTTTCGATATTGACTTTTAACCGGAAATATCCGTTTTGAGGTCCTCTGAGTCCAAAAAAGGGGTTTTTAGCAGATGGTCTGTGTGTGTGTGTGTGTGTGTTACGTATGTATATGAACAGCATAGCTCAAAAACGAAAAACCGTAGAAAGTTGAAACATGATATTACGTTTAAGTATCACCATGGGATCTGACGTGCGTTATCGGTTAAAATTCCTCAACCGGAAGTACCACTTTACTAGTTGGGTTTTTTACGTGTTTGCGATTTTCTCAAAAATGGTTCCGACGATTTTCTTTAAACTTGGGATATCAACTACACATACAAAGAACGACAACTTTTATTTGAAACATTTCTCCGGGAAAATGCATTTAAGGCACTTTTTGGTGGATGGGTGGGGTTAGGTTTTCATCTAAAGTGCTATTTCAGTTTATTAAACAATTCTATCATCTAAATAATGTTAATTAGAATTGAATATGTTGTTGAAATTCCGAGTTTCAAAATCGGATCACCGGAAGTGCGTTTATATTACCACTTTAATAAATGACTTTGTCACTTTTTCGCGATTTTCTCAAAAACGGCACTGACGATTTTCTTGAAAGTTCGTACGAGAAAGCTCGTATATAAACTAAACATACAAAGATCTAAATCATTTATTTAAAACATTTCTCTGGGAAAATTAATTTAAGGGCACTTTTAGGAAAGGTGTGGGGGTTACAGCTTTCTCTAAAGTAGTATCATAGTATGAAACATTTCTCTGGGAAAATCCATTTAAGGAAACTTTTGGAGCAGGGGTGGGGTTATGTTTTTCTCTAAAGTGCTATCATAGTAGATTATGCAATTCTATCATGCAAACAAAATTAATGAGAAATAAATAGATAGTCAAAATTTCAAGTTCTAAGAAAATTAGGAAGCCGGAAGTGCGCATTTACTAAACAGTTTTGTCTGTTTTCGACGAATTTCGTTATATTTGGTAACAAACTATAATATTTGTCAATTATAACTTTGAAAACAGGAGTAAGAGAAATTTGTGTGAGTGTTTCACACACAAAATTTTTTATTATTTTAATACAGTACCAACACAAAATGCATTTTGCCTGTAGTGCTGTTGTCTGTAAGAGAATGGACTGACGTGTTGTACAAGGTACCCCATCCAATGATGGCCCTGTTGAGTGATTTTGTTTATGGAGTGAATAAATGAAATGTGAAGTGAAATGAATGTATGGGTGTGAATGTAATTATGCTAGTTCATAATGTCGTTCAGTGAGGTCTGTCAGTCAGTATGAAGTTTGTCTACGGTGGATGTAACAAGTCTTGTGGCCATCTCCGTTTTAGTCTTCTTTCTGGAACTAGAGTTGTTTGTAAATTGTTGATGAGAAGTGTCAAGGAGCGCGATAAGTGAGGGCATTGTTGCTGACACCAATTATATGTGATCTAAGAAAGTTATTTTCATTTATTTATTTATTTTTATATAATGTTTGTGAATAAAATGATAAAAATTCATTAAATAAAACAGAGGCCTTTTTAATATTTATAGTAATAGTTCCTTCTTCCATACTTTTGATCCATCTCTTGCCAGCACATATTGTCACCTATGTCTCTTACGTGGAAATTATTCTTTAATAATCTTGACAACATGTTCTCTTCTTACACTTGCTTGCATTGCCTAGTCCAGTTAAGTATTTTTTAGATATAACGATATACAATCATATTTTCTAGCTTACCAAGGCTTTTATTTCTTGCTTATTTAGCCAAATATTTGCCCAAGAATCTTCCTCTCTAAAAACTACACCGCCCTATTGTTTGGTATATTTTGAAGTTCTCGTTAATGGTGACAGAAAATAATGGCTGATGTTGTAATTGATGAATAGTGGACATATGAACTGAGTATTTGCACTTAAACAATATGTTTTCGATTTGAGTTGGAAAAGAAAAGAGAGAGTTTATTGAGTAGAGAGAGAGAGAGAGACATGCGTGATGTTTATAGCTTAACGTTGCTTCTGAACAAGAATTTGGCTAGTTGGAACTCTTGCTTGTTCTAACACTGGTGAGCTAGTGTGGCCAGCTTGGTGAAATTTTCAATGTTGATATTGATGTAGTTGATTGTACACTTGAGTTGATTTGTATACTGACTTGTTAACCCCTCAGATGGTCAGTTATTGTTTAATTTCCCTCACCACTAGAGACGGCTCCTAGGTGAATGATTGGCTGGCTTGGTTAAAGCCCATTCTAAAACTACTGATTACCACTTTTATGAGGCGAATTTGCTGGCTATTGGTTCCATTACAGTTACCTTAAGCGTCTAAGTCTCTATTTTTAAAAGGTAAATTGCCTCTTGGAGCCAAAAGTGGAACAATTAATTTTTTTCATTTTGATCAGTTCAATCTATAATGAAAGAATTTTATCAAATTAGTTATCAGAAAACTGTGTGAAAATTAATATGCTAGAACAATAACAACAACAACATTGCCAAGAAATTAATTAAAAAAAAATTAATACAAAAAACAAAATAACTATATAGTGGGTCGTTATAATAACGGAATTAATTGAATAGTTAATCTATGGTAATATATAATTCTCGGTCGAATTATATATTGTACAACCCTTTAAATCTTAAGAGATTTATCTCTAATAAAATTAGTAGTGTTGTGCTTGGTAAGAGTGACGTGAATGAACTCTCCTGCTTCTTCTTGTTTGTTCATTTGTTGTGTCGTATTTTTGCCGCTCCTCATTCACTAAGTCCGGTTTTATTGTTTGTCTTTGTTCGTTAGTTTGTAGTCGTCTTCCTGTTCTATTGTTAAATAAAATTGCTTTTAATTAGTATATTATTTTTTTTAAACTTACTTTTTTATTTCTTTTTTTTATTTATTTATTTTTCTATATTATTGTTTTTACTTTTTATATTTGTAACATATAAATAATTCTTTTTTTTATAGCTTAGTGAATTGTCCTTAAATTTATTTTTAATATCAGTGATTTTATAACTAATAATTGAGAGCAGTGAGGAATTTTCGACAGTAAACCTGGATATTTTAAATTTCAAAAATTATTTAATATAATTTTTTTAACATTGTAATGGTTGGCAGCAGAATGGAGTTCATGAATATGGGGAGGGGGTGAATTGATAAAGACACAGACTGGCAATGTGCTCACAATATTGTTCGATTTACCAAGTGAGGAGAGAAAAGTATATAGAGGATAGGATATAATGATTAAACGAAGAGTGGTGATGGTTGGTATTGTAATGTATGAATTGGTAGCGTTGGCAGATATGAGTCGCTTGAATAGCAATGTGGCTAATTAGAACTCTTGCTTGTTCTAACGGTGGATTAGTTAGTATTGCTAGCTTAGAGAACCTTTCAGAGTTCATCTTGAATTTTGATCTGGTGACTATCGATCTGGTAAGATTTACGGTTGTTTCAATCCCATTTTCTCCAAAGTCTAGCGATAGCTTCTAGAGGAAGCTTGGCTGTTCAGATTGAAGCACATTCGCTAATACATTGTAGTGGGCGGTGCAACCGGGGATTAATGTGTAGTTGAAATGCGTTTGGAGGCATAATGATGGCACCTCGGGACTTCGGTTAATGTAAGTATTGTGCCACAATAGACTTTTAGGGTCGCGGTAGCGAGGCTGGAAAGTTAACCCAACAGAATCTAATTTAATGTAAGTATTGAGTCCAGATTTTGTCTAACGAATTTGCTGGCTTTATTCCATTAAATATACCTGTGGATTTGTCTTGCAATCCTCCATTCTAGTGCTTCCCAAGCTTTAGAGAAACCCAAAATTATTAGAACTAGTTATGGTCTGTCTGTGATTTAGCTATTTATTTTTTCAACCAACGCCACTAAACAGTTATCGACAGGCAAGATCATTCACAAGTAAGAAATAACGGATGTCATCCTAGGCAGATAATCGTCTATCAACCATTCAATCTGCATTTTTGAGGCATCTAAATAGTCTTTAATAAATGAGTGTTTATTTATATTTTAATTTTACTGCCAAGCAGCATATCATAAAAGCAGTAAAATTTATAGCGCAAGCTACAAACATGGCTTTAAGTGTGAACAAGTAAATAAATATTTATTTATTTTATTGAAAACATCCCTGTCTTGAGCGAAACATCGATCTTTGCTTACAATAGCTGATGATCACATTTCGCAATGGGAATTTTCCGTTTTAACAAGGTACGTGGAGTAAAGCGAATTGTTCCTTATTCTCAAAGTTGGAACATGAGGCGGTGTTCCTCCGGGAAGGGAGCTAAAGACAATTGGTGATTCCTGAATCACCTTTTACAGGGCAAATCATTCCATAAAGTAATCAGTCAACCTAGCAGCAAGCTCAAACATTTTTTGGAATCGAAAAATTTCTTCAGAGAGGAGATGATGTAATGGGATAAATGTCTCGCCTGTAATAAAAAGTCATTGACAATCAGCCTCTGCTGTGTCATCCGCCAGATCATATGAGAGTAATGCATCTTTCCTACCACAAGCTAGATCAAGATGCGTCTACCACAACACCTGGGAGATCTGGAAAGAGAAATAAGGGAAGTCTTCTAAAAGCATATAAGTATAAGGGCTAAGCAGCCTACAATTCAGTCCTGTATGCCAGTCTTCAGAAACAAGAAAATTTCACCATCACCAGCAATCTACTAGTTTAGTCTGTCCTTTATACTCAAACTCCCACTCTTCTATATCTGATCTGTCCTTGTAATACCTCTGTTTCTTTCTTCTTCTTCTTCTTCTTAAGGTATCTCCCTATTCAGGGTTCCTTGCTCCAAGTAACCATTTTTCCCGGTCCAAGGCATCATCTTCGCATAAAGCTCTCGCAGACATTACTTCGCGCACCTGTGCGAGCCAGCTAGCTTTTGGCCTCCCTCTCCTCTGTCTACCGGGAGGTTGCCCCCAAAATGTTTGTTTAGGAAGGCGCTAATCTTCCATTCTCAAGACATGTCCAAACCACAGCAATCTTCTCTCATCAATTTTTTCGAGGATTGTCTGCTGCGGCTATCTCTCTGATGGTGGCGTTTGGTGTTCGATCGAGAATGGTTTTTCTTAAGCACCTCCTCCAAAACCCCATTTCCGAAGCATTTAGGGTACTGCGTAACCTCGCTGATAGAGTCCAAGCCTCCGAACCATACAGAAGTACGCTTTCTACTAAGGAGGCGTATATATTGTGCTTAGTAGGAATGCTCACGTCGCGGTTCCATAATACGGAATGCAGCATCCGCGTCACTGCTCTCCCCTTTCCTACTTTCTCCTTAACGTCCTCAGAACAAGTTCCATCCTTATTTAGAATAGATCCAAGGTACTTAACCCTGGAACATCCCTTTATTATTTGTCCTGAGTCCAACATCAGGTTTGGCATGTCTAAATGGCCTACAACTAAATATTCTGACTTATTTAAATTAATTTCTGTGCCCCATTTCGGACACTCTTCCATTAATTTCTTAGTCATATACCTGGCGTCCTCTGCGTTTTGCGCGAAAATGACTGGGTCGTCTGCGTAGCCTAGAGAATAGACAGTCCCATGCTCTAATGGGACACCTATTTTTTCACATTTCTTTGTCCACACTTCTAACGCTACCTGCAGGTAAATATTAAACAGAGTTGGTGCCAAACTGCAGCCTTGCTTTAAACCTTTTGTGGTTTGTTGTTCTCCTGGCACAATTACTCTCGCATAGGTGTCTCTATAAAGACACCTTATTGGTAATACCTCTGTTTCTTATCGTTAGTATATCAGTGCTCAGTCAGTGTAGTTTCCTATTCTACACATTTTTCTGTCCAACCCATAAATACTCCACTATACTTCAAAAGAGCTTCAGTTACTGTCAAACATAGGGACATAAGGTAGCAAAAAATAAGCGACAAGCTGGTATCTGGTTTGTCACTTCTTAGTCTCGAACTCTTTTGTGTTTCGCCCAAGATGATATCTTTTATATTTTCTCTCTCTGTTACTTTAATATTTTTATCTTTTTATTTTTATTCTCTGAATATTCTTTGGATATTGTGAGGTAGAGATCAAAGAAAGGAAATACCCTTTTACTATTTATTCTCTTCTTTTTTTTTTTTTTTTTTTTTTTGTGATACCATGCTTTTCTCTATTCTAAATAAAGTTCTACCATTTAGATCAAAAGAGAACATTCAGCCAACCAGTTGAAAACCTTATTGCCCATATATTTTGCCTCCTGGTCAGAAACCTCTCTTTCATTCTTCTATATTCGTTTTCCAGATAGACAAACCATGTCGTCTCTCTCTCTCTCTCTCTATTATTTTTACATCAAGTCCTCACTGCCAAGCAATAGAATAAACATGGAATTCTTTTAGAGCACTATTTCTGCACTTTTCACTCGTTAATTTCATCTTCATTTTTCCAAGCATTCGTTAGTTTTTCTTTCACTGTTTAGTAAAATATTTTTCTTTTAATCCTTTCATGTGTTAATCATTTTATTTCAGTTTGGACACGCCATGTTTGGCATAGAACCATGGGGTGCCATAGGTATTGTTTAGGTCTAAGTAGATATCTATTTGGCTTTCATATTCCTCTCTCTCCCTCTATCTATCTTTCTACAATTCATAAATCTGAGGTGAAAAATGTCTTTTCTATTGTAAAAATGAAATGAACTATTTTCCTCAATATGTACTCCTACATCTTGTTAAGATCTTTGTTCAACTACTAACTTGCTTTTTGATAAGCATTGTCCAGTATTGCTTTTGTTCTGAAGACCTTCAAATGTCTTCTGTATAATTTGACATGGCTTTCTTTGGTAGAAAAAATAGAAAAAAAAAAGTGACCACTTGTTATGCTATTCATATTATAACCTAATCAGATTGAGAATAAATAAGTTTATTAGATTCTATCCTTTGAAGATAGGATAATCTGATTAAGGGAGGTTTATTAAGGTAATAAAAAAAACCCATTTTCATTAACCTCTTACATGAAGTATTGTTGAGTTACAAAACAGTACAAAAATCAGAAAGTTGTTTCATTTTTGGAGAAATAACAACGCACCTTAACAAGGTGTGCACTAAACTACGAGTGCACTCGTAAATGCCAAATTATACAATTTTATGAGTAAATATTAGTAGCGATTTTAACTGAAACAGCAATAACTGTAATCGATTTTTATCCCACTCCAATTATATAAATTACTGACTGTTCAGCAATGCAGAATAGGAAATTGAATAATCTTATTGCTTTCTCTTATTGCTGTTAACAGGAAATAATACAATTGTGGTAAATTTTGCCGGAAATACACGGTACCTTGGTCCCCTGAGCCCGAGAAAATGGTTGTTAGAAATTGCGTGTTTGTGTGGGTGACGGGGTTCAGGAGTCGGGGGAGTCTGCATCATATCAAAAACAGGAAGCCGGAGGAAGTACAAACTTGATATTTCGTTTAAGTTGTACTACAAGAGTGGGACGATAAGTTTCCAGCCTAATATGGAAGAAACAAAAATAATAACAGATTCATTTTATTTCCCTATAAAATCTTTTCGTAAATTTAAACACTTCCGGTGCTCCAGTGCTCGGTTTCCTTGTAGGTAAGCGCTTTCGTCCAAGTCCGCAAAATAGGGAAACGACGCTGAGGTGATTTCGGAATTAGATCTATATTTCTTCCTAGCACGGAATTTTATTCAGGTATGGGAAGAGGATGAAGTCCGAAGGAGCCACGTCTGGTGAATGGGGCGCAAGCGGCACAACTTCAAATTTCAATTCATGAATTTCAACCATCACACTGAGAGCTTTATGACTGACAAAATTTTTTTCTTCTCCAGACCTGGCCTTTATTTCATAATTTTTTGCTTCATCTGGTCCAGAAGGTTAGAATAATATCGTCCTGTTCTTTTCTAGATAATCTATCCACAGATTCCTTGAGCGTGCCAAAAAATTGTGGCATGAACTTTCTGAAGGCCGCTTTTCGCCCTTTTTCGGCGTTAAACGTCGCTGTTAAATGTCGAAATATTAAGAGAACTTCTTTCATTTTCTTTGCTGGCATTACAATCCATGGACATCCTTTACCTCCTCAACTATTTTTCTCCACACCTCTCTTCTTGAGCTAACCTCTCGCCTTGACCTTTGCTCAACATCATCCAACCTTCGTAAGCGAGGCCTTCTTCTTCTTGTCAACTCTCCTGTATGGCCACTGAATAGCTTTTGGAATTTTTTTCTCTTCCATCTTCGCTAGATGACCAAACTATGTCAGCCTCCCCCACTTAATCACGCACATCGGGTCATGCTTCCTCTATATCTTTTAGTTTCTAATTGGATTCATTCACCATTGATTATCCTATCTGACACGACCACAAATTTTCCTGAGCTTTTTCCTCTCCCAGACACCAAGAAACCACCCATCTTCCTTTATCAGCGTCGAAGCTCCTTTGTCATACATGACGCCACCGATAGCAAAGTCTTATAGATCGTCAACTTGGATTCTTTGGAAAGCTGTCCAACTAGCGATTTCTATAATGACCAGAATTGTTGACTAGAATTGCTAATTGCAGAATATTGAATTGCGCTACGTGCTAGAAACATGAAAATTAATGCATGAAAAACATGCTAAATTAATGTATGAAAATGATAATTCCGAAATTTAAATAGTAATACAAAATGAATAAATAAATCGAAATGGTAAATGATGGGTTAATAGCTGAAATATGTCCTCAGATAGCATCCTTCGGAGTTGAATTGACATTAATATTCTAGTTTCATTGACGTTAATATTCCGTTTCATTCTATGATATATAAACTCGGGTCAACTATTGATAGTGAAGGTATGAACCAGGGTGATTTACATGTCACGTTATATTGCATGAAAAACCTCTTAGCATAGTGAAATGGACGTAAATCTTTCCATTTGCGCACATGCTACTGTATAAGCAATATTTTCCTATTTCCCTTCTCGCCTAATGCTCCTATATGCTAGCAATATTAAACGTCTTTGGAAAAGCTACGAAATTTTTATACCTTCCTTTACTCACTATTTAGTGATGTAATTATTTTAGGGTTGTAACACTTGTTGCATCATTATATTTTATTAAAAACTGCCAATTTAAAACTTTAAAATAGTAGTCATAAGTTAACTTTAAACATCTGCTCTCTTGGGCTGTATATGAGATTTTTTTCCTAAACATACTTTTAAAAAGAGTTTTCTGACGCAACTTTATAAGTATTATTACTTTATTTTCGCCATAATTAGTATCCTGGTCATAATTACCGTATCCAGAAGAATCTTTAGCGAATTCTCCGATTAACTAGCATTAATCACGGACTCATAACTTATAAGAAGGTTCCCAGGACGCCTGATAAGTCGTCGCCGCGGGTGTCGATTCATTGTTCAATTAGAGAATTTCTCTTTAGCCAATCCATCGCAATAGCGGAGGATATCAAACAGTGTCCCTTCTTCAGTTAAGCAAAATCTGCAATGACCACTATTAGCCACACTTGATGGGCCAAAAAAACATCCTAAATCTGGTTAACAGACCTCCACAATAACTTTAAAAGCCTCTTGTTGAGCAATGCTGCCTTAAGCTTTTGCAAGGGGGCTCAAATGAATTCTATAGTATGCCTTTGGCCAGTGTATTTCTCCAGCCTCTAATTTACTGCGAACTTATGCTCTAACAACTGATTTCGTCATTGTCCCGAGAACGGCACAGAAAGTTCTGCGTACATAAAAGCTCTATTTGAATCTTGATTTGATTTCGTCCGCTTATTCTTAGCCAAATGTGACAAGGACAAATTTAGCCCTTTAAATGGTACTAAGAATAAGTCGTATGCATTTTTTATTTTAATTTAGACAGGTTATAGCATTAATTATCTCAGAATTCTTAATATTTTTATTTTATTGAATATATAATTTTATTCAGTATTATATAATTAAAAAATTCTTATTATACTGAAATATAATATCATTGCAATTTTATTTTTTTGAATTTAACATCTAAAAAAAAATTAATTTGTTTCAGGTGGGTGAATTTTGTAATGCAGCCTTCATGTGGTGAGTTTTCAGAAATATTGAAATTATCTAACTTCAAGTACCATAATAATAATCAGAAAATAAATTGCTTTGCTGTTTTTTTTAAGTAAATTAATAAAGTGACTTTAAGTTTATCACATGTACTTTGTATTCTAAAGGAAACGTAACAATTTATATTTTAAGCCGCGCCAATATCTTTGGTCATTGGCGCCCGAAGCCTTCTCAGTGCTTGTCTGGACTCCTGGGTAGTATTGTTTTTTTAAAGACGACACTGCTCTTCTATTAGAGACTCCTAGGAAGATAAAATCTAAGGCTAGTACTTTGACTCGAATCCGGGACCTCCAAGTGGGAATCTAGCGCATTACCATTGCCCTAATCCCTTCACTAATTGTCTGAGTTTTCGGGAGGAAATGTACGTTTTTTCAGATTCATAGTGTTTGTGATTTTCGAAAAAGTGATTATTGATTACGTTTCTAACACATAATTTTTCTTAGGAAATCTTTTATCAGAAGTGGCGTTTGATGTTTATACAATACTGTAAGCGAACTGAATATCAAGAGAATTTGGCAGTATTTTGTGACCCACAAATTTACAGGGTATGTTTCCTTATTTAAGGGACATGATTATTTGAGAATCAATCTCTTCATGGGTGGTTCTGCCAATCTTTATTCACGTGCTCGCAAAGAGAACTAACATTTAATCATATGTGATCAAATGGATGACCATCTAAGTCAAGGAAAAGCCAAGCTTTGTGCCAAGAATCTAGGTTGAAACCGTCATTTTTTTTTTTAATTCATTGCGTTTTTTTAAGAACAGTGTTTGACGACTTTCACTAGGCTACCTTTTTATTTTAAGCAATTTTCAAGAAAAATCGTTTTAAGAGTCTAAAGCTAAAGGGAATTCCACTAAAGTGCTATTGTTTCAAAATGGTCTTAGGGGTTACAAAAGTTTATCGCTAGAAAATTATTCAACTTACCGCACAGAAACCAGCTTCATTTTGTTTGATTAGATTAGCAAAGATTAGATTCCACCGCGACATACCCTAGGACCTACCCTAGGCTTCTTATTAGGAAAAAGGAACTCTTTTTTTTTCGGTTTTACACTCTTCCGTTACAGAGAGCCACAGAGAGCTAGATCTTAAAACATACGAACTTTCAGTTTCGAAAATTTTATACAATCACAATATTTCCACCTTCCAGTTCCTAAGAAAAAGTAATTAAATGTCAAGAATACTTCTGCAGAGCTCATGTGAAACTGATTCGTTATTAGAAATTGTTAACTAATTACTGTATGTTTGAAATTACTTTGTTGTTTGTATTTTGTTCTAACATGATTACTTAAGTGAAACCACCCTCCGCCACCGTATAAATGCTATGTTTTAGTAGCGCACAGAATATAAGGATTAGGAAATATCACTTTTTATTTAATAGTGTCACAAAATAAATTATTTATTGTAATAATACAAATTTAGTTTTGTTAATAATTAATGTTGCAAAATTATATCAAATTTAGATCTATGTTAACAAGATGTTTTTCTCTTTAAACTAATTACAGTTGAATGTTATGAGAAGAAAGTTGGTGTTGTTGCTTTTCTTTACACGGTGTGGAAAGTATATTAAAGTGTGGAAAATAGAACTTGTTAAATTAAATTATTTAATCATTATCGTAACACACTTTCCACAGATTGTGTATGGGTGATGTATGGGTGTATGTATATACGTATGTATTCTGGTGTGTATATTCAATCAATAAATCTCTTCTTAACACTAAAGAAAATCTATCTTTATGGATGAGACTTTGAGGCAATTAACACTTAACACTTACAATAACAAAAAGTAATTTCGTTTCACTTTAAATACTTTAAAATTTCTATATTTAAACAATTCACAAAACCTCGCGTATGCCGAAGATATAGCCTTGATTACACGGAGTAATGCTCACTATCAGGAGCACTGGAAGCGTTCGAGAGAGCAACAGAACTATGGGGCTGGTAATAAAAAAAGTAAATAAATAAATAAATGAAGTGCTCATACGTTGGTCTAGTGGCTAGCGCACTCGCCTTTCGTGCGAGAATTCAGGGTTCGATTCCCGTGAAGGCAAAGTCGTGATGACCCAGCATCGTAATGAGCTGGGAAGTGGGAAAAGTGGGAAGCTATATTCTTCCCGTATACCCCTTTTTTCATCTTGGTAGTGAGGGGGATCTTTAATGACCGTTGCAAAGGGGGTTTACCGGTCCTCTGTTGCAAGCAACGGGATCGTTTAACAAGAAGGGGTGTCGCTACCATGGAAAGACTTTTAGTGCAATACCGGCCATAGCAGAAGTTCCGAAGCACCCCCCCCCCGCTTGGCCCATTTAAGGTGGTTAAGATACGCTCAACGCAGGGTGTTCCCACATAGTGGTCACACTCCACTGCCAAAAGCTAGTGAAGGCACTCCCTAGCAGTCTCTGGTAACTGCGCACACCCAGCAAATGCGCTTCCAGCTACGGGCTGGCACTGGGGTTAATTTTATATTGCGAGTCTCCTCCCGCTCAACTCATGACCTCGGTCATTGGAGTTATTGGTTAAACCACGGCCACTACGAATCCTACCTAAATTGCAAGCTATTGGCTCGGAAACTAGCTTGCGCCCGTAGTTCAGTATTTTAACTCTAAAGAGCTAGCATGACTGATCGCACGCCAGATGGATTTACAGATTCCATCTACTGATTCCTGTCCATTGCCTCAAGTACAGGGGTTTCAGTAACCCAGGTAACATACAGGCAACCCTGCAAGGGGAAAGGATCAGGATTGGATTAGGTAGGGTGAGATATTCCCGAATCTGGAGAGCCAGAGGCTGATTGCACCCCGAAGGGTGGGCGATGGTGACGCCACATACCCACGCCCTAAGTGGGAAGCTACAATTAGTAGCGCCCTAGGTAGCGAAGGCCGGATCTAAACGGCGTGGAAACTGCGGTGCGCTTACCACACGCCCCCCTATTCAATCGCCGTCTAGCAGGCCTTGGCCCTTCATGGGCTGTTGCGCAATACTGTAGGGGGGAGTATATGAACTAAATGATGAGTATATGAAAAAAATGATGAACCTCGTCTCATATGGCTGGACGATATGGAGGAAGATCTGTATAAGAAACTGGCGTATGGCTCTGTTGAACGCGGCCAATGGCGTAGGATAATTGAAGAAGCCCAGGTCTTTAAAGAACCATACCGCCAAGTAGTAAAGTCAGTAATAAGTAAATAGCATTTAAAAAAATCTGGTGTGAAACACCCACACAACTTTCTCTTACTCCAGTTCTCAAAATTATACAAATTTAATAGTTTGTGTACCAAATTTAATGAAATTTGTCGAAAACTGAAAAAACGGTTCAGTAAAAGTGCATTTCCGGTTTACTAATTTCTTTCAAACTCGCAATTTTAGCCATCTATTTATTTTTAATTAATTTTGTTTGGATGATAGAATTGTATAATCAACTATGATAGCACTTTAGAGGAAAACATAACCTCACCCCTCCCCCAAAAGTGCCCTTAAATGAATTTTCCCCGAGAAATGTTTCAAATAAAAGTTATAGCTCTTTGTATATGTAGTTGATATGTTAAGTTTAAAGAAAATCGTCGGACCCTTTTTTGAGAAAATCGCAAAAACGTAAAAAGAAAAAAAACCTAGTAAAGTGGTACTTCCGGTTGGGGAATATTGACAGATAACGCACGTCAGACCGAATACCTAAACTAAATACGCAAATTTCATCTTTCTACGATTGTTCGTTTTTGAGCTATGCTGTTCACATACATACACACACACGCACAGACCATTTGCTAAAAACCACTTTTTTGGACTCAGGGGACCTCAAGACGGATATCGGTGAAAACTCGATATTGAAAATTTGACACGATTACAATACTTCCTCCTCTTACTAGGAGTAAGAGAAAGTAAAAATGAAATTACACTTATGGTGAACCGATTTTTTTTTTTAAATTCGGAACAAGGCAACAAATTTAATTGTAATTAATATTATACCAACGATACAATGATATAATAAATTGAAATGGCACTTTAGAGGAAAACATGACCACCACCACCACACTCCAGAATCCCTCTTAAAGGATTTTCTCGGAAAAAAGTTTTAATAAAAGTCATAGGTCAATATGTGTGTAATGAATATACAATGTTTAATGAAAATTATTTGAGCCGAGAAAATTGCCTTACAAATGAAAATTCAGTTCAGTAATTTGACCGATTTTGATCGAAACCTATTGTCTGGTCTCCCCCCCCCCCCCAATAGCACTTAAATTAAATACCATGTTTGTTAGAAATCCCTTTTTTCTTGATTCAGGGAATCTTAAAACATATGTTTTCCAATGAAAACTCGATATCGAACATTTTTACACGATCCAGGAGAGTAAGAAAAACGTAAAAATATCCTTGTTTGACTAATACTTGTTAATTGGAATTGTTATAATTGACGTAAAAGAAGTAATTTGAAGTTTTTTCCTCGTCTGCATTGGAATCCCCACTTCAGCTGTTGTTGTAAATTTAATGTCAGTGTTTGGATAGTATAGTAATTAGAAAATTAAACCTTTATCAATTTCATGGTCTATTAGAAAATCAAAATAATTAATTTCACCAACAAATATTTTAAAATTTATTTATTATGAAGTTATTTTAGCTTGAACAAAATTTTGTAATAATTTAATATAAAATAAATGGTATAACATATAAGTGTGGGCGGACGTGTCAAGTACAGATTTCGTAAATTTATAAGTGTATTGTATATAACACTTGTACTGTTTCAATGAGTGATTTAGACAGGCTTATCATGTACATTACTTGCCTGCCTATAGCCTCCCCACAATATGGGTTTCATCTCGCTATATACCAATAGATATGGCTTTACTTGCTACTGTATATAGTATATATGTATTACATATACATATTCAACACGTGCTGTATATACTGGTCAGAGATTCTGTTTGTGACGTCACTTATATACAGCCTTTATAACGTCTATTCTCTCCTAAACCATTATTATTATAGTTTAGCTGTAATATCATCCCTAATCCTTTACCTGTGTATGACGTCATCAAGTACAGAACTAGACGGAGATATCTTCTTGCTTTATGCTTTGCTTAGGGGAAGTGCTTTCCTAAGCTTTACACAACTGTAACTGACTCAACATTGTATATATTTATCTTATATCACTAAATATTTAAAATTTTCTTATTTTTTTTTCGAGTTTGTGTGGCGGCTCAGTTATTGAAATTTAAAAAAGATGTTTTATAAAAAATTAAGAAACAACACATAGAAGCTGGAAATATTGATAAACATATGAAAAAAAATAAAAGAACTCTTTAATTGAAAACGGAATTATTGAGTTAGTAAAATAATGCAATGAAATCTTTGCAGTATGAAAAGAAAGAAAGTGATGTAAAGAAAAGATGATCCGTAAGTACGTAGTCCGTTGTTCTTCTCCCGCTTCCGTCAGCTAAAGAGTAGCGTGAAAATGGTCGAATGAAAATCCTGTAAAAATTTTGGGTAGTGAAGTGTTGAAAGGTGTGGGAATTGAATGCCTTGTTACTTACAGATAAGGCTGGAAAGCATTTAATTTTCTTTGCCGTCAAGATCGTTGACTTTAGAGCTTTCAAATTTGTGACTACAAAACTGTTGCTAGTCTCGCTTATGGAGACGTACTACTACTTGACCAAATTGACCATCGACACACAATAGCCCAGAAGAGAATGATTGAGCCAATCATTCAGGTTCACAATCACAGGCTTTTCTCTTCTGTTTGTTGTACCGGAAGTAATGTTACTATGAAGACAGGCGCTGGCGCTTGGTGGAAAAATGATGGACGATGACGTATTTAATACAGAAAATGCTACCTTAAGCGGAAGTAAAAAAAAAGAAATATAAATAAAAGTAAAGTAACCTTTACACTATTCATAAACAGTTCATTTATTATATTTTTAAATTTTTCTAGATAAATTCATCAATGATTCTATGTGTTATGTCTTTGAAAATTATTTTCACGTTTAGTAATGCCAGTAGTAATCCTGCTGCCTTTCTGTCATAAAAGGAGGCTTAATCCATGTCAGCCGCCAGCTAATCATATGCAGAAAAGGAAAATTAAACTCGCCTATTATCTAAAGCCATTGTAGGGCAAAGTTGGTGGAAGAAGTAGGCCCTGCTTCTGTTCTACCCGCTCTATTTCTTGCCAGTGTTGCTTTGGCATTTAAGGCAGCACAACCTTGTGAAGTCTATTGTAATATGGGCGAAAGGTCGGTTTAACCACTGACGCCGTGTCAACCCGAAAACCAAGGTGTTTTGCATGAGAATAGCCGCGGGAGCATAAAAGATTTTATGTACATTATAGTTGATTACGCAGTTATGCATTTATTTCTTCTATGGACGAACTGCCTTTATTAAATGTAGGTATTACGTCTACTTGCTAGGTTTGTCTGTCTGTAGAAGCATAACTTCCGCGCGCCCGCGCATCATCCGGCCAGACATCATATTTTCAGCGCTTTAATTCTCTCTCGCCAAACCTCTGGCGTATTGGGAGATTTCGCGCCTTCTCTCGCGTTACCCGGACGTTGGTTTCCCCTCCACGGCCACTCCTTTTTCCTTGTTAATCATCCCTTTTCGTTACTTGCCTGCTTGTTTTCTCCTAGTGAAAATATATATGTGTATTGTTCTACTGCATCAGAATCTTAACTGCTACCTTGTTAAGATTCACCGTGTCTACGGGTGTATTGTGCTTATAACACAGGTTTTTCATCTCTGCCTCTAACCAGCTTCCGAGATGTCTTTATTCGCATCTCAAAAGTTCTTTCAATTAATCTCAATAAGACCCAGGTAATTTTATTTACCCTTAGGAGGAAGGAAGATCGTAGGATTATCTCGTATGTTATTAGCAACTTCTGTTCCGATTAGTTAATCGGCGAAGTTTCTTGGAGTATCTCAATATCAAAGAGTTGTTTTAACAACAGTAAAAGAAAGTAATCAGCATTTATGTCCAAATAAAGGATATATATTTTGCAAAATTTTCAAAGTGGACCTATAGAATTGAAGATAATGGATATAATATAATTAATTGCCAGAAATAATCTAGACATTATATGAATCCCAACGATTGGAATCTTGCGGATCGAAATATTTATTCAACCACTAAATAGTTACATATTGTTAAATATTTTTGAAACAATGAGTAAACTAAAAAAGAGAGAGGACATGAATTAAACAATATTTGCACGAGTCACTCTAATGATGTTCATTTTACCTGAAACATATAGAAAAGTAAATTGACCAGAAATAGAGAACCAAGTGAACCACAAAAAGGGCTACCCACAAACTACCCTGACTGTATGGTCGCACTCCATGTTTGCTAACAAACTCTATATTATATGGTGGACAGTTAAAAATTAAACTTTAAATTTCCTCACAGACACACCACTCCTTGGGTCTTACCTAGTAGTAGTATTATATGTGTTGCTATACACCTCCACACATGGGAGAACCGGAGAATATTAAGGTTTCTCTTTACCACAAAACTCCCTTCTCAATATCCTAATATCTCTCTTTCTCTCACCGGCAAACCTTCTAACCAAACCATTCCCCCTCCCTCGCCAATGAAAACTAGACCTATCTCTTCATTACTTCAAAGTGAAATACTCTGTTTGTACTTCAAAAGCTCTCTCCCTCTATTAAACCAAGATTAAAGACTTAACTAATGAACAACTAACTGGAATACTGTATTGGTGATTCAAGTTAAGGCTACAGTTACTGCTTTATCTTTTTATTGAATTATATTAAAGAAAGACAACACCCCTTTAATTACATTGGCCAACAAATTTTGACTTCTTTACTATCTGTATCTTTTTCTTATAAAAACAGCAGAAACATATAACTTCTAATATGTCAGGTTTTGGGGGGGGGGGGAACCTATGGCGCAACGCCTATGAGGGGCCAAGGCTTGCGAGACGGCGATTTGCATTGGGGACCGTGAGGTAAGCATGCCAAAGTTCCCTCGCCGTTTAGTTCCGGCCTTCGCTAACTAGTTGCGCTACTAACTGTAGCTTCCCACTTTTTCTCACGATATTGGGTGAACACAGACTTCCTTTACGGACAAATCGAACCCTGAATTCTCACACCAAAGGCGACTGCGCTAGCGACTAGACCAACGCGTGAGGTTTCGAACAAAAATGTACTTAAAAAATAATGAAGGTTTGCCTTAAACTAAATAATAGTTTTGATGTTATAATTAATTAAAATAAAATGTCTTCCCTCTTTCACTATTCTGTTGTCTTCAGTTTTGGAGCTTTCTAATGACAGTGAAACAACAGTAATCAGCAAGCATTTCACTATTTCACTTTCCTTGGTTAAGGTTTTTCATCAGTGGACATATTTTGATAAAACCACACTTCGTGTGCATCACTAACATACCAAGTTCGGAGGAAAGAAGTCCAAATGGGAGTGTAAGAAATTTAATTTAAGACTCTTTTACGACCTAATGCTTGATGAACAGTTCATTGACAATTTCTTCATAGTTTTCAGGCTTGTTTATCCCCCACAAAAAGTTTTGATTCACTTTCTAAAATCGCTTAGAGTCTCGTCAAATTTTTCATCTTACAGTAACAAGATTAATCTGCGGGCCCTATATAAAGTCCTTATTTAATTTTTACCTCGGTTATGTAGTGAAATTTTTATTGTAAGATATTGGAATCCAGGTTTTCTTTGTCCATTGTTTTGACAAAAATTGTTCATTAACTAAAATCAAAATTTTGTTTCCAATTTTTGTCCAGAAAATTCGAAAATGATGGTGCAGCAAAATTAACACCGCGTTATATGTGGTTCGTTTGCTATCGCCAAATCATAGGCATGGCGAACGGCACAGCAGTGCTTTTTATCATTTAAATCCAGCATCACAAAGTAACAGCACAATATGCACAACTATATTAGGGGTCCAGAATTTGTATTTGATTTTTAATTTTAAAACTGAAATAGGAATCATACGTTTTTACTGTGTAGGTGTAATATATCTCTTATGATGCTGGTTAGTTAATTCAGCATATACCTACATATATAACAAACATTACTCAGTTCATTTACACCTTATGAGACTTATGAGTGTTTATGGGAAAACAAGCTAGATTATCACAAAAATTGACTGATAAGTAAATCTTTTTATTTATCCGTTTAATTGCCAGTACTTGAATTTCTTAAATATGATTGGCTTAAAAAAAAATGAGGGGCGTTGCTTAAGAGTGTTGGCATAGAAAACTTGTTGAAACATGTTAAAACAATTTGTTGTGGTGGTTGGTTTCGCATAGCTGGAAAGCATCAGAGACATGTTCCGTGGTAGCCTGCTTCATATTGTGGTCATCGACCGGTTGTTGTGTCCACGTGTTGTGTCCACTGTAAGAAAAATTTGCCCTTTAACAACCCAAACACATGTTTTCCCACCCATCTGGCCACATCCCTTGACCTAGTTTAAGAGTATAGTTTTTTAAAAATACGTCTCAGTGTGAAACTAAGTTTGCTGTGTGCGAGTCTGTGTTGTCACACTGTCTAAAAAACGCATCCTGAAGATGGGCGAACGCCCGAAACCGGTCGATGACCACAAAATGAAGCAGGCTACCACGGAAAATGTCTCTGATGTTAAAATAAATTAGGCTGAACATGTTCACAGTGATAAAATAGCAAATAAGAAATATTGTTAAAGGGCCGATATATATTTTTTAGAAAAATTTTCTAACACTTCGTAACTTTCTCAAAATCCTGACGTTATGGAAAAATATTAAACTTATTTTCTGAATTAGCAAACAAAAATATATAATGTGCAGTTTAAGAAAAAGAAACCTTTTGTTGGTCAATATTATTTTCGGTTAAGTTAATTTCACCATTTTTTTCATCAAATTTCATATTGTTAATTTCATCAACAGGATCACTTATACCTTAGGATATTGAAATATATCAAAACTTGGTCAATGTTACATCATCTATATTTTGGTCGTAACTAATCTTGTTCATAAATAATTTACTTCTGACGGCTGTTAAACTTCACCAACAATAAAAAATGATTATAATTGATTTTATGTTTGTACTCTATAAATAAACATGTCGATTAATTATATATATTTTTTAAAGGAAACAAAAGTAATCAAGGCGTAATGCCCATATGTGTTAGATGACCTAATTCACAATGTTTACTGTATCAGAAATAACATTGAAATGATCATCTTAAAAGGACCTCTAAATATACTATGTGGCACAAATTTGCCTCCCAGTTACATATTTCAATGTTAAATCAAACTCTTTTTTTTTTTTGCAACGTGAATGACCTTCATTTGTTGATCATTAAACCATTTTTGGATTATTATAGTGATAATGACAAACAATGAGAAGGGGGTATGAAAAAGCGATAACCTACAGAGTTTTTAGTAACTATAAATTCTATTTTTGTAAATGTTTAAGATATATCATTAACTGTTGAAAAAATAAAATCATGAACTGAGCGTATGTAATATGTGAAAGCTTTCATCTGCCTATGAAGCCGGGATTATTTTTTGCTACTAAAACCAGCCTAATGTAGTTTTATTGACTTTAGTTTGAATAACAGCTAGATCCAGATTGTTTTGGAGCAAGTGACTTTTGGAAATATCTACTTGAAGAAAAATGAATGTAAAAAAGTGAAAAGTGAAGTCTGAATATTATTCACGCGACTTTATCGATGTAGCACTGCATCTCTGAACTATCGATGAACAACATTTTATTAAAATTTTTCACGTTATAGAAAATAGATCAACCAGGGGAAATACCACTGATTGGGTTTGTAAAGTTATTTCCAATTTTATTCTAATACAGCTCTATCGATTTCCTATTTAATACTAAGTCATTTTTATTTGACCTTTTTTTTCTGATAAAATTCAAATTATATTTTAAATATGGGAGAGCTAGGAACGTTAAGCCTAACATCATTAACTAACTGCCTTTAGTTCCCTGCCATCTATAACTGTTAAAGGTAACTAAAATATTCCATAATAATTTGATTAATTAATTAACACATAAAAAAAAAAAAAAAAAAAAAAATCCGTTGTACTAATAGAGAAAAGTCGAGCTTATTTTTTTTAATTTTTTTTAATTTATTTTTTTTATATTTTTTACCCTGCTAGAAAATATCGTAACAGTTTTAACTACTTTTTTTCAAGTCCATCAGTCACCCCCTTTTCTTTCTTCACAGTTTTGTACTTTAAGAACAACATCTGATTAATATGAACTCAATGAATTTTAAATAAATGGAATTTAAAGAAAAAAAAATAGCATATTAAAAAAAATGAAAAAGTACAAAAATAGTTTTCTTGTGTAAATTTTTTATGAATAAATTAATTTTTTTTTAATTGAAAATATTCCCTTTATTTATTAAGTAGAATTTTTTCGAACTTTTATTTCTCAGTGGATTTGTGAGTGAGGTATTAATTTTTTGACGAGGTATTACTTTTTCAAACTTTAATATTTTTCCGAATTGACGAAAGAAACTTTCAAAGAAAACAGTACACTAAGTTTTAGTGCTTTACTTTAATAGCACATCTTTCGGTCAGCAATTTTTTATATTACTTATAAAACTCAACCATCACTACCGTTGACCTCCATTCATAAGAATATTTTCACTGAATTAATTTACTGATAGGATCTGGCTTACTTTCAGTGAGATTTTCTCACCTTTTACGTATCTTATTCATAAGAGCTTTCTGTCTGCTCTTCTTATTCTGATTTCACAAAAAGAATAGCTCTTCCTACTATATCATTTCATCAACAAATTTTTAATGGTTTAGTGAAGTGATTTTCAGTCGATGTGCCGTAAGAGTAACTACGTAAATAAATATATACTTCCCACCTACCCTATTGCGCAACAGCCCATGAAAGGTCAAGGCTTGCCAGAAGGCGATTTGAATAGGTGGAGGGCGTGTGGTAAACACGCCGCACTTCCCACGCCTTTTAGCTCCGGCCTTCGCTACTAGGGCGCTACTAACTGTAGCTTCCCACTTTTTATCACGATGCTGGGTCAACACCGATTTTGGCTTCACGGGAATCGAACCCTGAATTCTCGCATATACTCTTTTATATATACACAGGGTGTCCCAAGGTATATGGATAACGACTTTTTCTCGGAAACTAAGATAGCTTACAAAAACAACTAAAAAATACGCGTTCCCATAGTTTTTTGTTAGAAATCCAAATTTAATTTGTAAATTTGTTTCAGTGCTTCCAGAAGCGAGATACAGGCACCAACTTCATTTTTTCAAATGGGGCGGTGAGGTTTTTATTTAAGAAATAGATTCCTCTATTTTTTGTAAGAAAAATTTACTTGAACGGTTTTTTTCTTGAGCGATATTTTACAAGTTATGAATGAAAACATGATTCTAATAAGAAATTTCAAAATGATATTATAACGGTTTTTTGATTGAATAAGAAGAAAAGTACTATTTTATTATAAATTTTACTCCTCATTAATTACAGATCTTGCTCGAACTGGCCACCACCATTATATGTGTATTTCTTTGGTCGTAAGGTACAATTGGCAGGGAAAAGCATGTGTATGCATCTCTAATGGTAGGGGCCAATTCGATTAAGATCTGTAAAATTAATAAGGAGTAAAATTGATAATAAAATAGTACTTTTCTTCTTATTCAATCAAAAAACCATTATAATATCATTTTGAAATTTCTTATAAGAATCATGTTTTCATTCATAACTTGTAAAATATCGTTCAAAGAAAAAAACCATTCAAGTAAATTTTTTTTTTCAAAAACTAGAGGAATCTATTTCTTAAATAAAAACCACACCTCCTCATTTGAAAAAATGAAGTTGGTGCCTGTATCTCTCTTCTCGAAGCACCAAAAAAAAATTTACAAATTAAATTTGGATTTCTAACAAAAAACTACGGGGACACGTATTTTTCGTTTTTTTTTTGTAGCTATCTTAGTTTCCGAGAAAAAGTCGTTTATCCATATACCTTGGGACCACCCTGTGTGTATATATATATATATATATATATATAATTATATACATACAATTTTTATCTGGAATGATTTTAAAGATGTTTTTGGTTAGCTATAAAAAAAAAGAAGCTATTTTGCTATATCATCACTAATATTTATTATTCGATAGCCAGGAGGAAACAAGTCTGAAGCATACAAAAACCCTCTGGGTCCCCATAAGTTACCCGAAAGAAAATTAACACTATGTCGGTTCCAGACCCGTTTTAATCCACCTCACAGTACTCTGAACAAATCGAAAATTAATTGAAGAGGCAATGTGGTCTAAAACTGTTTCTAGAAATCATGTTACTGCCAAAATTTCTAATCTTTTCCAGGTTTTTCCTTTCAAACAAATCATTTTTTCATCAAGTTAATGAAACAGAAAAATATCAATTTTTTTAATGTGGCCAATTTTTTTTTTTTTTTTTTTAACTTTGGCACATTAACTTCAGGTTTTTTTTAGCGCCCCTGAACATTTTTCTTTCTCGTTCTTAAGCTACCTGAGCTGGGGTGGCGCACGTTAATCCTATATGGCTTCCACATAATGTACTTTACCTAGCAAGGTTAGCTGGAGATTTTTTTCCACACAATCGCACTTTTGTTGTCCATCTAGTCGACGAGGTGGAGTGTGGAATGTTTTGTGGCATCCCTTATCTTACATTTTCTTGTTTAATTTTGGTCTTTGCCAAAATAAAGGTACTTAGAGCCAGATTATATAATAAATTATTATTATATACACTATTGTATGGATATTGTATTGCAATGCCGCATACTTTTCCAGCTTAAGTAATTAAGAAAATGTGGTAAATAAATTGCTATTATATATTTTATAGTTCTAGATTTTTTTTTTAAATTAACTAATACAATGCAAACTTTAGTAATTGTAATAATAATTTAAAATAACAATAGGCAATCCACAGTTAAATAATTCGGAAAAATATTTTAAATAGCAAAATTGAAAAATAAAAGAAATATTCATCGAATAGATTTTTTAAGGATTGTTGTAATAGAGTCCGCGGTTTTGGAAAGTATCAGAGATATTTTCCGTGATAGCCGGCTTCATGAAGTCTGCTTTCTGCAGAGTTTTCAGGTATCCCGGAGTTATGGAGAAGTCTTTTAAAGGGAGCCACTATGCCAAAAGTTTGAGAACCATCGCTGTTGATTATCGCATTCCATCTTTTACAATGCTTTAGTAACATAATCTAAGCCAATATATCTAAAATATTATCATCACTTGTTATATTATAATTGATGATAATAAGTTGGCATATTATATACCATCATTAAGTTCAATGGAGTATAACAACGTCATTTCTCTTGAAGTTCGTGATGGTCGTATACATATAATTTTCTCTCTTCCTCCCGTTACTTTGACAAGAAATATAAGTAACAGAGGAGAAGCCTTACTAGTGGATACCCTCAGCTTCACTGATCCTACCAATTGTGCAAGTTATTGTGGGAAGCGGGTGTGGGGCTTGGCACTGGTGATGGAACAGGAAATATACTACACCGTCATCTCTCCCCGCCGATCTATAGACCGCGCTATCATTTAACAAAATTCAAGCGCCGTTCAACATGTCCATTAGTCTTTGTCTTACTATAGCATTAATCATCCAAACCCCACTCCCTTCATTCTTCCCTATTTCCCCCCGCCGGTCTTCTCGGCCTGTTGTACATAACTAACAGGTAGCGGCTGGTGCTGATGCTAGTGCAGCCCTAATTATTTTATACTAGAAGGAAAGTGGGGAGGTGTAGCACTGGCAGAGAGAGAGAGAAAGGGCTTCTACGTACCGGCAATCCTTTCTACCACATTATTTCCTACCCTCATCAGACGGCTTCGTACTTATGGTACTTACACAATATGGAGGGGGCGGGAACATTACTACTACTAGCATGAGCCACTACTATATATTACACTCAAATATTAACATAATAAATTTACTGTTGATAAGTTTGTCAGTTCATTTTAAGATTTGTTATAATATATTTGGTAAAATTATTCTGTAAGAGAAGTATATATATAATTAGTATGTACATTTCACTGAATAGTATTTATTACTTTCTCATACTGATGGATGATATGAGGTATTGCGATCGTGTTCAATTTGAGAAATTGAGTTTTTTCCGCAATATACGTTTTTGAGGTCTTATGAATTCGTAGAAGTGGTTTTAGAAATTGGGGTGTGTGCGTGAGTAGTTAGCGTGTTTCAAAAACCTAAGATCGCAAAAAGCTAAAGATTGGTAAGTTGTGCGTAGGAACGTGAAAATAATGTTTATTTATAATCGATCGACCGGAAAACCTAGCTTGTACTGAATACTTTTCAATTTTTTTTTTTTGGCGATTTTCTCTTAAAAGGCACCAATGATTTTCTTTAAACTTGGATTATTAGAATAGAATAGAAGCGGGGGGGGGGAGCCTCATTCCACTGCGACCTACAAATCGAGGTCTATTGTGGATTCCCTTACCTTACAGAACAGCCCCCAGCTTTGCCCTCCTAATCAATCTTAGCAAAGCTGAGAGCGGCTCCGTCATGAAGCTTCCAGCTTCGGGATTGCCCATCCCCAATTGAACAAAACCTAATCCTCGCCAGGCCTGCGCACTCACAAAGGATGTGCGCCGGGGTCTCCTCCTCTACCTTGCAGAATCGGCATACTGCACTATCCGCAAGTTGTAGGTGGTGCATGTGTCTGTTTAGCCTACAATGTCTTGTTAGTAGACCCACAATTAACCTTATATCCCTTCGGGTCTGGCTCAGTAGGTCTCTGGTAAATTTAGACAAATGTCTTTTGATGAAGAGCTTTGCCTGCCTCTGTCCTGGTGTTCTCTCCCACAACGCAACCCCTGATAGAAGTTTGAATGAGGCTCCTGGATAAGCCGCAGAAGAAGGTTCGGGGCCTATAAAGGTATCCTGCGAATCCTCCCTCGCTAGGGCATCTACCCTCTCATTGCCCAGAAACCCCGAACTTGTATTATTAACTAAGTACAAAAAGAGCAACAACTTCTGTTTACAAGATTTTTCAAGGGTGAGGGTTTGGGGGTGGAGTGGGGCCTTAGTAATCGTAGGAGGATAGCAGGTGGTGACCTTGATCTGATGAACACAAGAACTGACTACTTGCAGTCAAACAGAATTATATATTTTACTAAATACTGAGCAAGTAGAGAAGAGTGTTATGTAGAGGGTAGAGTGACTGAGCGAAGAGTGAATGATGTTGGTAGCGTGGTGATGGTAGATGGTGTAGCGTTGGCTAATGTGAGTTGCTTGAAGAGTGATGTGCCGACTACAACTCTTACTTGTTCTAATAGTGGTGAAGTAGTATGGCTAGCTTGTTTTCAAGTTACAAGTTGATTTAGTGGCTGATGTTTACTCATTAAAGTTTATCTGGTGTGTAATTGTTAAGCCCTCAGCTTTTTTTGATTTCTTTTAATGCTAGAGATAGCTTAAAGGTGTGACATTAGCTGACGAAGTTAACTTGTGTTTGAGGTCTCAGTGGTGGCGCCTTGATGAGGTTGCTAATATAATTATTGAGTACAATTTTTGAGTGGCGAATTTGATGGCGTTTGATTCCGTTTCACCTTTCTAAAGGGTAATTTTTAATATATTGATGATTCTATCTTTTGTATAATATTAATATGAAACAAATTAATATTCCAAGTTCCCGCCAAAATTCCGAGTTTGAAGAAAATCCCATTTACCCATTTTGGATTTAATTTTTTTTTGTTTCTAATTATATTTGGGATACACATATTAAGTTATTTCTGAAATTTGTAACAGCCCAGTTACAATAAATCAGTCCAAACGATGTAAATTGCTGTAAGTGGAGAGTAAGTTTCACATCAGATGTTTTTTAAATTTCTAACTAATTAATATTATAGGTCTATTACTTTTGACACATTTTTTTCTGGAAAGTCTATACTATTTGGAGGTTCAGGAAGAATCCTTGAGCTTTCCTCTAAAGTTCCACTTTGGTATAATGTACTGTAGTGCCTTGATTTAGATATATTAAATTCACTACAATTCCAAATTTAAAGAAATCGATTAACTCAGCTTTTTTCGATTTCTTTTAAATGGTATTTACCAAATAGATTTTTACTTCTTTCTTCTTTTCTTTAAACTATGAATGCTAAATATACACATATATAATCAATTCAATTTTATTTATAACATTTTTCGTGAAATAATTATTTTAGCAGTTCCAGTAAATCTATGACATGACGATTAAATCTAAAGTTCCATTAGAAGTTTAATGGAGTGGGGCAGAAACTTTATAAGTGAAAGTCGATGTTCAATAGAAAATCGGATTGATCAATATACGACTGTGATGTGGGAGAAAAATTCTTAACCTATCAGAATTAAAGGAAAGAAGAATGCAATAACGTATAAATAACAGAAATTAAAATTACAGAATTGTTTTAATAACTTTTTCTTATTATTAGTGAATGTTAATATGATCGTATTTATAGATAATTTCATTCATCAAAATTTTCTAATGATATGAATACTAGAGATGATACATATGGTCATAAAAAAAAAAAAAAACAGATCCATTAATGCAAACCGTTCATTGTACTTAATTTAACCATATATTGCTTGTGAATCTTTGTGATACAGTGATTCTTTCTGGGGAAGTTCACTTAATCCTACTGAAACACATAAATCCACTTCCATGGATACACATTATCCCTCTACAGTTGTTAATCCGACTAGAGAGGAAAAGCGAGTACTAGGGGTGAATTCGAACCTTAAAAGATAATTTATTCATTTCCACCCTTATTTAAATAAAATTAACATCAAAAAAGAGATTGATAAATTTTAGTGTTGATGTTAATTTTTAAATAATACGTTAAATAATGAGCTCTCTGGTAATAGTATCTAAAAAGATATTATGTAAATTAGAATGGTGTTAAGATAGGAATGTGGGCCCAATATACGGGCTGTGATGCGGGTTTATGAAGTACAATACAATTGACAATGGGACATGTACTGCAATTAGTAATCACCAACCTGATATATTGATTGTTACCTACCAATGCCTGTATATATTATTTATAGCTGATCTCCATTTATGTAATGTGTATATCTTAAAATGTTAATGTTTTCAACATATTACGTAATGTTTAGCCAAGAGATATGTGTTTTGTTTATTTATTTACTATTAAAGCTGTAAATGGAATATTGTGATCGTATGAAATTTTCGAAGTGGAGTTTTTATTGAATGAGAAAAAGTAATTTTTGAATTCTGATCTTTATGTGTTTTGTGAATAGTGTAATGCAATAAAAACTCCTATTTTGAGGAAGTTCTCAACAACAAGCACTGGCAGTTCCATGTTTGGTGGAGCCAGCCGCTTCAGCGCTGCTGTTCTCTTAATGTACGACCTCAATGCACATTGTGGTTCTGATACGCCTGTCTGTACGAAACGGACGAATGGGCTACAAGTATCAAGTATCCATTGACGGAGCCAATGGTAAGGATATGGTAATGGACTAGTTGGATAAGTTTGTCATTATGACGACTAAAAGAAGTGATAACTATCTACAGTTGGTGCTAGTAAAGGTAATTGGACAGTTGGTGGGCGAGCTACGCTGCCAGCATAACGTTGTTATGCAAAGATGCTCCCTGTTCCCCCCCGCTCCATGAACGAAAGCATCTTCAACATGATGCGTCTGGTAAATAGTTGAATAGCAACTCCTAAAAGTAGATTGGTGAGTAGGTTACCCCCACTAAACCTTTAATAACAATTCTAAGTTAGAAGAAAAACTATTGGATTATAATATTATAATCGTAGCACTGACATAAAGGATTAACTCATTGTAACGCGCTTGACTCCCAAGTGCTGAGTTCGAGACCAGTCAGAGCCGCCCTTAGATTTCATCTTTCTAGGAGCCTCTACAGCTCAATACCCGATGATGGACAGTATTGTCAGAAACAGAGAACAGTGCCCAGAGGCCGGCAGTGCACTAAGAAGGGTCCGGACGCCAGGGACCTCGTAAAATAACTAAATAAAATAAAGTAAGAAAATCCTGTTCTATTTAACACACACATATTTTACTTTCCTGTTAGATGTAGTAAATCCCCTATAAATAACTTTTGTCATTAATTTATTCTCATTAGTATTCAATTTTGTGATAAATACCCTAGTGATAAGTGCAATTATGGTCCTATAATTTTAAAAAGCGATATGGTAGTTCTGATATTAGCATTCATGGAAGGTATTTGTTCGGTATTTAATATAAATTTAAATTTACCGCCAACGGCGTAGAATAATTTTATTTTGACCGCTAAAGAAACAAGCGGCTTCCAACGCTGGCAACAATGATTCTGCATTTCAAGGTAAGGCCCATTCCTTTGGCTTATTGAAACTGATAATAAAATAATATTTCTTACCTATTTTTAAATTTAATTTATAATTCATTTTTCCTATAAGTTTAATATTTAATTTCTCATTTGCTCAACAATTCATATTATTATATACAGTCCAATCAATATTTTCACTCAATTTATATTTTAATTTTTGCTGTTTTTTATTTTTTATTTAAAAAGAGCCCACCCACTCTATGTATATACATATATATATGTTTTATACTTATGAGAATGCTGGATGTCCCAACTAAAAGGAGCAAAAACAAAATAATTCGAAATAAAGGATGTATCACAATTTTTGGAATTCATTGTCATCATTTTCGGATGATGATTAGGCAAACACTAGCCATGTGAATTGTAAAGTTACCATTCAAGTTACCCCGGTTACCATTCGGATAAAGCGCATAGAATATCAAAATGAACTTGTAAACACCGTGTTATTTTAATTGCTGCTCCGAAATCTTTTTTTTTTTTACACCTGATTTCGGCTAGTCAAGCCCTTCTAGTCGCGCGGCTCAGTATAAAAAAAGCTGCGCTGGCGACTGATGTTGTTCGTTTAATGTGATATACAAGGGGCAAGTGAGAACAACCTCGGACGCGAACAGCTTCACCCCCCAGTTCTCCGAAATCTGAACTAAGTAAAAAAATCAGATGATTTTTCTCTTACTAGATTCCGGTACTAGTTTTCCAAAGGTTTTGACCAAACATACTTTCTCGCCTCAGCCCTGGTGTTTTTTAATGAGGCAGAGCTTATGTGAGCTATTTTACGAGGGGGGCACAATGGAAATATTTTGTTAAATTTAATCAAATTAATAAGTATATAAATTTGGCCGCCCGTGTGGTTGGCACAATAGGGCGCGCAGGCCCTGCCTCTGGCTGTTTATATCCAACATGATGTAGTTTTATGGCGTTCATCTCTTTGTGTTTCAATTTTTTATTTATTTTTATTTTTTTTAATCATCATTCGAATTGCTCAAGTCAGTCATATATAAAGTTGGGTTACTTGAAGAACGTTGATATCTACAATCTTTTGGAGTTTAATTTTGTTTGTGGGCCGTATATGTGGGCCTAGATGTGGTCCGTATATCTGGACTCTCAACCCTTATTAGACCTTACAATGGTTTTGTATTTATTGGTGTGTATATAATATGGCGTTATCTTTTATTTTATAGAACAAAAACAGAACTATTTATCAAAGTTTATAGTATAGACTACAATCTTTTATTGCTTATACAATATTTAATAATACATAGGGGATTACACAATGATAATCCAATACTCTCATACATTGAGAAATACACACAACACTATTTCTATTATGAATTATACATATATGAAAAAATATTTGTACAACTATTTGATAAAAAGAAATATCTCCATTTTGTTATAAAAGAATTTAAGGCTAGTCCGACTTTTTATCTCCAGCGTATATATATCTGTTGTATCATTCTTGTTTGTGTTTTGGCTAAATCTTCAATCTTCTCAGAGTTTGTTTCTATAAAGGTTTACACCAAGTTTTCTTCGTAAACACTACTTATATATTTAGTCTGACCTCCTTTTTGAATTAAACCCTTTTAGCTGGCTTTTCGATTCGCAAGGATTTTTATCGGTTTAGCTTATGCGTATCCATTCTATTTTATCCTCTATCATTATAATATTAATGCAAGTAAATTTTTTTTAAAAGAATATAAGTGGTTTTGTTACTTAGAAAAAACATGTTAATTGAGGTGAAATACTGGATAGTGTTAGTTATTCCTTAAAAATTTTACACACTGTTTAGGTTTCTTGCCCTCTAGTGTCTAGCGCTCTCGCCTTTGGTGCGAGAATTCAGGGTTCGATTACTGTGAGGCCCTGCGTCGTGAGTTTTTTTTTTTTATTATCTTACGAAAAAATGAGCTCTTCTATTTTAGAAAATTTAAGTCTACTGTGATGGATGCCAGAATTATAGAAATTATATCTGTTTTATTTGAGAGAAAAATGCACATTCGCTGGCAAAAAGGGTACACCCAGGTAGAAGACTACAGTTACAGAAAGAGTTCAAATGACCTGGTTAGCTTTGTCTTTTAGAGTTCACAGAACTTTATTAGTTTTGTCTTTTCACTCCTTCTCACAGGGGAAGATTTAAAGTAATTCACAGAAATTTATTAGCTTTGTCTTTTCACTCCTTCTCACAGGGGAAGATTTAAAGTAACAACAGAAGGCATTCTTTCAAGAACAGTCTGCATTCTGCTTTCAAACAAGAACAGTTTGAAACAGAATCCAACTAGAACACGTACCAGGATCGCTCTTTTAAATTCAGTGCCAGTTGTAGAGTTTCTTTTATTCTATAAATATTTATTCTAGATAAATAATTGATTTATAAACATAATAGTTGTGATATTATAAAAGTACTTAAATTCACTTAGAGAATAATATATTTATTTCAAAACAGAGGTGATCTTTTACTTATTTCTAATACTTCTCTCTCTTTCTCAAACATACACACAAGCCCTTTACTAAACCGCTTGTGCTGCACAAGCTACTATTCCTACAAATACACCACAACGCACCAATTACATTTCACTACCTATTACCTATCTACCCCTTGGCGCTACGGTCCTACAAGAGCCTGGGCCTCCTCCACAATCCTGCTCCACTCTTCTCTTTCCTGGGCGTGTCTTCTCCATCTTCTCACTCCCATTGTCTTCAATAATTCTTCCACATCTCCCAGCCATCTCAATCGGGGACGTACTTCTCTACAGCTCCCTCCCGGTTTCCCTTCCAACATCTTTTTGGAATCATGCCTTCGGACATTCGTTCCATATGCCCCAGCCATCTCAGCTGGTTTTTCCTCACAAAGGCTACCAAGTCTGGTTCATTATACATTTGACAGAGCTCAGCGTTCTTTCTTATCCTCCAGCTCCCATTTTCACAGACAGGTCCATATATTCTTCTGAGTATTTTCCTTTCCCATATATTTAGCATTCTTTCTGTTTCCTTAGTAAGTACGCAGGTTTCACAACCATATGTGACCACAGGTCTCATGATTGTTTTATAAATAAGGACCTTCGCTCTGTTTGTCAGACCTCTAAACTTCAGCGGTTTCTGAAGTGCGAAATAGCACTCTTTCCCGGAAGCCAGTCTGACCTTAATCTCTTCAGAGGTTTCATTCTTTTCTGTTACGAGAGCTCCTAAATTTTTGAACTGACTGACTGTCTTGAATTCGTGGATTCCAAAACACACACTTTCTTCTATTCTTTCTTCTAAAAAGTGTGAGGGACAGAGGATCACCTTCTCTTAGACCGTCTGTGACTTCAAACTTCTCCGACAGCCTTCCCTGACAGCTACTCCTTGTAAGTATTCTCGTTAGCCTTACTAACTTACAAGGGATTCTAGATTCAGCATAATCTTAATCAGTTGATGCTGATGTTGATGTTGTCGTATGCTTGCTTAAAATCGACGAAAAGATGGTGCATGTCCACATTAAATTCATAACATTTTTCCATCATTTGTCTGACGGAGAAAATATGGTCGGTGGTTGAACTGCTCGGCCTGAAGCTCACACTGGTACTCACCTAGAATGTGTTGGGACCAGTATTGTATTTTCCTATTAAGAAGGATGGCAACTGCCTTATATGCTGTCCCCAACAAGGATATGCCTCTATAATTTCCACAATACAATTTATTCCCTTTCTTATAAATCGGACATATAAATAGCTACTGTCCATTCTTCCGGCATCTTTTCCTTGATCCATACTTCCAACAACAAATTGTATATTATTTTTCACTACCTATTAGAACATAAATATTGTGATTAAATAATTATAATAATTCAGAAAGTGCAAAATGTGATGTGAAGCATTAACACAACTCTCTCTAACTACTTTTTACAATTATATTATATAAAATGAAAAATTTGCTTTAAACTCTAAATTTACCTTGAAATCCTAACATATCCGACATGTTATATTGAAATAGTGCAGGAGATTTACTTACTCAGGCTTTTATATAGTGAAAGTGATTACATTGTCCAGAAGAGAGCGCCAATAATATTTAACAAACTCCATATAACATTTGATATTTAACCTCTCATATACCTAAAACCTCTATATTGGGGCTGTTGAGGAGAGAAATTAGGTTTGATTAAATAAACGAATATAGTGATACTAATATAATGTAGGTAAGTTTACACTAACTGCACTGGACTGTATAATGAAAATGATAGAATGAATGATGAGAGTAAAGATATGACACGATGCGATGTACAGTTGTATGGTTGTATCTGATAGATTTCTTTAGATAGATTCCCTTTGGCTTATACACAGGTTCTGCCACTCTAGCCTACCTAAGTCAGAGAGTAGTCTCTGTTAACCAGAGAGGGCCTCTCTTCTCTCTGCTATGGTTGCAATTATCTTTGCGGTACTATTACACCTACCTACCAAAAATAAATAAATTTTTCCCTAGAAAATCTTTCAAATAAAAGTGATACATACTTATGTATGTAGATAGTAGGTATACAAAGTTTCCAAGAAAATCGTTGGATCCATTTTCGAGCAAAATCGCTAAAAACTTTTGAAAAAAAAAAAATTGATAAAGTGGACTTCTGGTAGATAGATTTTGCGCTAAACTTTCGTGTCAGATGGAGTGATAGTACCCGGGGGAATATAGTTTGAGCTTCGTACGATTTTTCATTTTTGAGATATTTTACATAAACACACACACACCCACAGATCATTCACTAAAGACATTTTCATTGTACTCAGAAAATCTCGAAACATTGATTTATGTTGAAAAGTAATAATTTCACACGATCGCAATTTTTTTCTCTTACCGGGTTGGTTGGGGGAGTAAGGGAATAGTAAATAAATAAAATAAAAAAAAACGATGTTATCCGAAAATGAAAAAGATTAGCTTCAAGAAATTCGAAGTCAACAGATTGAGAACAAAATGGAGGAGCCACACAGTTGGTAGTGCACCTTGGTTAGCTTACAACTCCCCCCCCTCTATAAAAATGCCATCGTTTGGCAAGTGTTGGCCTTACATGCACTGTTGCGCCAAAGATTGCAATGCAATATAATAATTAGAGAGAAAGGTCACTATGAGTGTTTCACATCAGATTTCTATATTTCCATTATTTTAAAAAGTAATATTGTTTTAATTTCCAACTTTATGGAGTGTTTTATGTAAAATATATTAAAGTTCTGTTAATGCTAGCCCATTAGATATACTCGTAGATTGCTATAAACATTATGCAAGAAGCATTATGTAAATATATTGTAGTAAAATGTCATGTTATCGCGAACCACATTGATGGTAATATTAAGTTGAACATTGATACATAATGGTTCATGGCAGGCCCAAGGGACTGTTGTTATGCGCGAATGTGCAGTTTGCATGATCAATGAGGTCACTGATAATCTTATTGTATTCAAATACACAATATATCTGAATTAAACAAATCAATTTTCCGGAAGAAAATAAAAGTGTAGACTTCCATATGGGTAGTTACTATGCCTCAGAGACATTTTCCGTGATAGCCTGTGAAATGTATGGTAATGTGTGTTTGTGTGCTGGTAGCTTGTGTAGCACGAGCGGTTTAGTAAGTATATACTATATATGTTTAAGAGAGTGACGTATCAGAAAAAAGAAAGTAGTCACCACTGCTAACAATAAATATATTCTATTAAAATAATAACTACAAGTTATTTGCAAAGAAATTATTAACTTATTAATATGCACTGATGCTAAAAGAAAGCGAAAAACAAGTGTTCTGCTTCGGTGTTTACAACCAGCTATATTGAAGGAATGTCTTCTAATTGTTATTTCAAATCTTCCCCTGTGACAAGAAGGGGTAGACAATGCTATTAAGTTCATGAACTCTAAAAGACAATAGTGGTCTTCTACCTGAAATGTCCTTTTGCAAGGGAATGTCACATATTCTTCATAATTTTGATTTTTTTCAAATTAATTATATTTTTATATTTCTTGCATCCATCACGCCTGTCTGCTTCTTTTTGTGGTCATCTTCAGATGATGGGCGAACGCCCGAAACTGGTAGATGACCACAAAAAGAAGCAGGCTATCACGGAAAATATCTTTGATGCTTTCCAGCTCTGCGGAACCAACCATAACAACAGTTACTGTGCCATCTAGATACGAAATATAATATAAAAGTCATACATTCGTAAACAGATACTCCTAAAAACTAGGAATTTTGGCCACACATTAATTCTTATTTACTATATAAATTCTTAATCCAATTATTATTAATTTTATATTGTTTATATTATTCATACTTTAGTTTCTTATTTTTACATCTCATTTATTTTTATTTAATAATAATATTAATAAGAGAGAGAGAGAGAAAAAAAAGTTATTTCATATTTTCTGTTTAAATGAGTTTTATTTTTAATTTTATTATCTCACATTGTAACAAGAACCCAGAGTATTCTGTTTTTTGTTTTGTTATATTTCTTTCTATACAGAGTATAATACATGCTAACACATATACATAGAAAGGATATTATTTACATACACTTAATTTTAAAATTACAATTCATACATAGATATTTAAAAGTAATTAATATATAAAGAAAAATATTAATATATACTATAAATAATAAATATATAAGAAAATACCTAAACATAAAAACATGTAAGGAAAATACCAAAAACTACTACATATAAGAAACATTAATAAATAATAAGATAACAAAGAGAAATCTTTCTATATTTTAAAGCAGGTTAAAGTTTATTTATATTTCTATAATTGTGTTATTGCCTGATAGTTCGTAAACCATTATGTACGCACATACCAACTCATTTTGCCATGATGTAATTTAGTGCAAATAAATAAAATATTGATATAAATTTTTAATATTATATAATTTCTAGAAAATAACAGTTTAGTGGAAAACCTAATGCCAATCTTCCCCTAGAATCCTCTGCATTAAATGAATTTTTCCGGACCAAATATTACGAATAGAAGTTGTAGCACTTTTTTACGAGAAGTTTAAAGAAAATTGTTGGAGCCATTTTCGAGGAAAAGATCCCCCCCGCCGGAAAAAAGTGAAAAATCTGTTTTCACCAAAACCTTATTGTTACGTCTCAGTGCACGTAAACTAAATACGAATTTTCTTAGCTTTCTGCGACTTTCCGCCTTTGAATTATACTGACCATACATGTCAGAATGAACTAAATAATTTTATGCTTTATTGAAGGTTGATGAAAAAACTTTCTGTGAAAAATCTGTAAGACTTTCAGTTTAATAACACATATATATTGATATGGTGCAATGAAGAGGGTATATATTTAAAAAAAAAGTCGCATTTTCAAACACACAGTTTTAATTAGAACTGAGTGAGTTTTTCTTTTTGACTCTAGATTTGTTTTTTTTATCTTCCCAAATACAAAATTTGTTGATGATAAAATTTCAGTTGATCAATAAATGATTTAATGAACCTTGTATCCATTGTACAGTTGGAGATCTCTTTTCCTCTTAGTCTGTACGAATTAGTTTATTTAATAATGTGTCTTTCATATAATTCTTCATTTTAAAATAGAACTTCCTATATAGCGGTTTGAAGATAAATTATTGTCATAAAGCTAGATTGAGTCACACTGGTTTTTAGACGTGGTAGAGTTTTAGTGGTGGAATGTGAAGTAAATGTGGAGTATTGTATTGGTGAGTGCTAGTTGGTGCTCTGTATAACTGAGCTTGGATTTATTGCTTTACTGGTTGGGTTGGATGCATTCACCAGGATGACCCCACTGAACTGAACTGGCGAACGCCTAGCCTTCATATGAAAAGCAAAACTCATTCTCTTCTCATTCTGTGCTTTGCTTTTCGGGTTAGCTTCCAATAGTAAGCATATACCACACACATACAGTTACACCCTTTCCTCTACTCCATAGTAAATCTCCACCGCCACTGCGCGCGTATGAGAAGAGAGACAGAGAGAGAAACCCGTTGCCGTGCTTTTCCTAAAGATACCAGCACGATGGATGGTCTGTATGTACTGAACTCCTGATAGATAGCATTGCGGTCTATAGCCATTCTATTCTAGTTTTGTAAATTACACACTGTAGTGTGTCACTATAGTGTGTGTGAGCGCGCTACTGGGCGGCTTGTTCTCTATCTACTGCTTTACCACTACAAAGCTAGGTAGCTGTGTAATAACAGAGACTCATATTATACGTTGAATTATTGTTCCGGTCAGACACCAAGCTTCAGTTGTTCCATAAAACCATGTTTTAACTTGACCGATTTTTGTTTGTGTAATATAATGTAATATTTGGATGGATTTTCAACTTTTTTTCCGGTAAATTCTGTTTATTTTAAATGATTTATGTGCAATCCATTTTACCAATTGTAAAGATTTCCAAAAAAAATATGAAAAAGAAAAATGTTAATTCGAAATCTTGTTCACTGCTTTCAAACTCATTGACAGTTCTTGGAAGAATCTTTCACCTTTTATGGACTTTATAACATTATATGGAAGTTAACATAAATAGTGATTATTTTTAATGTTTATTAGAAGTTAATAGTTTCCCAAATTAGTGAGTTTCGGTTTGTTTATTATTAATATTTTTTTTTTTCTAATTTTGTTTTATTGTCTTTGTAAAACGTTACCAAAAGGCCATCCTTAAATATATTATTAACAACTCATACCAAAATATAATACTTATACTTACTGGCAATAACCCTAATCACAATTCACACACGTTATGTCCTATGTTCCACAACCAAGCAGTGAGCTATATAGGCTCCTACGAAAATCTAAGGGCTGCACTGCTGTACTTGAACCCATGACCTCCGCGTTGCTAGATCAACGCGCTACCACTGAGCTAATCCCTTTTCTGGAAGGGGATAGGAAATATAAATTTCGATAAACGGAAGTGTAAATTATCAGAGACATTTTCCATGTTAGCCTGCTTCATTTTGTGGTCATCGACTGGTTTCGGGCGTTCGCCCATCATCAGGATGTTTTTGTTGAACAGTGTAAATAACATATACTTGCACAGAGCAACTACAGTTGATACACTCAGTGTATCGCGTGTATCAACTGTATCTGCTCTGTGAAAGTCTACGCCATTACACTGCTCAACGAAAACATCCCGATGATGGGTGAACGCCCGAAACCGGCCGTCTACCACAAAATGAAGCAATCACGGAAAATGTCTCTGATATCTAACTATTTATCTATCTATCTAAATATCTAACTATCTGTTGTTGTGTGGTTGGTTCCGCAGAGCTGCAAAGCATCAGAGACATTTTTCCCCTTCACCCCGTGGCTTCGGGCGTTCGCCCATTATCAGGATGCCCCCGCCGAACAGCCGAACAGTGCAAGTCCATGCCACTACACTGCCCAACAAAAACAAAAACATCCCGATGATTGAATTTGTAAATTATTATAAACATGCTCTCTCTACCTGTGAACATATATCTCAGAAATCGAAAAAAACCGAGGAAGCAAATATTTTTATCCCTAATTAAATATCGCCACCGCATCTGATAGGAAGATTTCGTTTAAAAATCTTTCAACCGTAAATTGAAACATCCCGCAATTAGACATTTAAAAAAGTTCCACCACTATTTCTCTTGTAACTCATAGATTTAGGTTTGATTTTTTTGATGATTATTTGCTATATAACATAACCCTGTCTTGTGGAATGTTTTGCGCCTAATCTGTACATCTAAGATGTATAACTAGTAGTTTCAGTTTACAATGGCTGATAAGTGTTATTGACATGATGGTTCGTGGATTAGAAGTTAGGTCACGTTACGTACTCCTACAAAGAATCGCTTCAATTATTGTAGTATGAGAAATTGGTTATAGAAGCTTCGGTACCACCAATTCTACCAGAACTCTTCTAAATAGAAAATAGGGAGAAATTTCTCCCTATTTTCTCATTTGATTCATTCTTTCTTTCATTTTCTCTTTCTATAAAGTGTAAGACATACAATCCGAGTAGTGTACAGCTAGATGAGTTTTCAGTAACACCTTAGAGTATTGTATTTTTGTCTGCATTCTCTGTGTATGTTTGTGTGTATGTGTGAAAAAAAGAAAGATTTGAGTGTGATTTGGGAAAATGAAGAGCAAAAAGAAATGAGAACGTGATTTGATATGTCTGTGTAAATAGAAAAGGCAACACAACACTTTCTTGATTCCCAGGTAATGCAACCGAACATTTAGACACGCCTCCACTTATCTTTCTTCCATTGCCACCTCTAAAACTAGCTTCTCTAAAAGAATTGCTTCCCCAATATAAAAAAGATTGTTTCTTAGATATTCTTCCACAGACCAGTGGAATTTTCTGACTAGTGCTGTGGTAAAAGTTTTCAAAAATCTTTTACGATATTTTATGCAAGATTAGCTATTTAAGCAAGATCTACTTAAATAAATGATAAATATTACAGTAACCATACTGTTGCGTTTCGAATGTTTCTATCTACGTATTCCGTTTTAATTTTATTCAAACCTTTTTAAGCTCTAAAAGATCAAACGCAAAACTTTCAAAAGGTTAAAGATCAATAAATTTAGCTAATCATTTATTTGTGTTAAGATAAACAAGCATTTATTTAATATTTTTACCTTAAGTTATATATCGGTTAATTTATTCCTTATTATTTATCCATAACTTAGTTTCCAGTTCACTAGTTACGTCTATAACTTTGTATGGATAGAGCCTCCAGGTAATAACCGGTCCCCATCACATAGCCAGCTTTGCCCTTAATTATTTCTTAAAAAGCATTTATCTTCAGCTCATTGGTTTTTAGTAAAATTACTACATTACTGTTAGTTAATTGGTATAATAAATATAGTGTGGAGTGCAGTAATAGTATGTTGCACTAATTCATGGTTTCCCACTGTTATATATTGTTAATAGCCCTAGAACAATCAGATTTATTTGTTATTGGTTGCTCTATATGGTATTTCATGTGATTGTAGCATTAATTTATATACGTATTTCCATTTCAGCTGTTATTTCAATCTCTTATCCAAAGGTTTGTCTGCATAAAACATAAATTTCAAACCAAATGATGCACAGAGGAACAAGGACGCTAAAAAAAAAAAATTGTTAAACAGTTCAGCCATATTCTACCGGAAATACATGTTTTGAGGACCCCTAAGTTCGGAAAAAACGTTTTTAGCGAGTGGTCTGTATGGGTGTGTTTTTGTGTATGTGTATATATCTTAAAGACAGTATTAATGGCTTCCCCGTCGTATAGGGCATAGAGTTCCCTATTTCTTCTCCTTCTCGTTCTCTCCTATCAGTCCAAAGTTTCCTCGGAGCACTTTTGTCTCGAATCTAATATTTACTTGAATCTTGTTCAGGGTCCCCAGATTCATTTGTTTATGTCACAACAGGTCTTTTCAGGATTTTTACATTCGGATCTTTGTCCCCCCTCGACCTCTTCTACCCTCTATTAGAATCCTCTTCTTAACTTCTTCTTCCTCATCTCCAGTGTCAAAATACCGTAGGTTTTCCCTAGGTAGGAAAAGTTGGAGACTACATCAAATCTTTCAAAGGCGTCATTTGCGAGCGGTTTAACCCCAATCATTTTCTTCTGGCCAACACAAACTTTTGTGTTTCATCATTAACTCAGAGACCGACAAGTGGTTTGATCTCGCTCCAACACTTGAAATGTATCTAGTACGATCTTCCAATGATTACCACATCATCTGCATACGCCTTAATCTGGGATGTTTTGTTGAGGATTGTGCCATTTAAAACGAAATCTAACGGTTTGTAAACCTTATGAAGCAGTTGAACAAATGCGGCGATCACCGCATCAGGTTTCTATTGTCTACGTCCGTTCAAAATCCAAAAGCCTTCTCTGAACGACCTTCGTGAGCAATATTCCTCATCTCTAGGTTTAATAGAATGAACATTTCTCTCTCTGCCTGTGTGAGTTCGTGTTTTAAGTATTGTGCCTTAAAAATGCACAAGTAACATTTACAGATTTACTTTCTCGTGCTCAGAGGATCTCCAAACATGCATTTGCGGTGAAAAAAGGATCAGATGGAAATGATGTTAAAAAAAAAACAACATCGTTTTATAAAATCACAGTTGTGTCAGTCTAAAGGGATCCAAAGCAGAAAGAGGAAGACAAAATTGAGAAACTCACTCGCTACTTAGGCCAGAGTAGAGTGGGTGACTCTGTATATAGAGCTACGCTAGCCCTACAAGGGACGGTCTTTAGAACAGTTCATACATCAGTTACAACGTGTCAGCATCCAACTACTTACTACCTTTCTCTTTACTCTCTATGATTTATAAAGATTATTGGTTAAATTTAGTATATTACGTCAATAAATTTTCTCTTAATATTGCAATCTAACGAATCCACTTTAACAATTTTATACAGAATATAAAAACGAAACGTTATATTTTAGTTAGTACTGTATGTCTGTTCGTGTGTGTATACATTGTTTAACTGGACAATCTGAATATTTCCAATTTGTATAACACACAGCCCAAAGCTATTATTATTATTATTATTATTATTATTATTATTATTATTATTATTATTATTATTATCATCATCATCATCTAACCAAGGGTACAACCATAATCCAATACTAAACAGTAAGAGCTAAAAAGTGTTTGCGTTATCCTATATAAACACATTTGAATTGTGGGTTGAAGTACTTGTACGGTACTTGTTCGGTGGGAGGGATGAACTAGTGAAGTATGATTCATTGTTAGCTTATTCTTACCCCCATTTATATACATATATAAGTTTATATAATTTTCATATGTAAAACAATAAAAGCACTCTTACTGTACTTCCCATATTTTCATACTTTTACATCTGGCTTGCTTTTGTTTTGTTAACCGAATCAACATATATCAACACTTGTTTCTATTACTTTCCATCTTAATTATAAAATATTGTATTTTATTTGAATTATATTGCTTGCGAAAGTAACAGCTTTTTGGAGAAAGTTAGAAAACCAAGATTAAAATATTGATTTAGAATTTGTTCACTTTGTAAGATAAAATTCTGCAAATTTATAAAATTGTTCTCTTGTAGGATATATTCGTTTTGAAACCTCATTTTTGTGAAAAAATATTTCTACTATGTTCCCAATTTTACGTTTTATACTGACCTAAATATTTCTTACGTTTCTGATCTCTTATATCATAATTCGTTAAGGGGGGGTGAAGTTGTTTGCGTCCGAAATTGTTCGCACCTAGTTACTGGATATCCAAGTAAAAGACATCAATCGCCAGCGCTGCCTTATTTCTTTAATACTGGACGCGCGACGCAAAATGGCTGAATAGCCGAAATAGGAACAAAAAATTGGTGTAAAACACTCACCCAACTTTCTCTTACTCCAGTTTTCAAAATTGAAATTAACAAATTTTATAGTTAGTCTATCAATTTAATGAAATTCGTCGAAAACTGAAAAAACTGTTCAGTGAAAGCGCACTTGGTTTACTAATTTTCTTGAAACTCGGAAATTTGGCGATCTATTTAATTCTAATTAATTTAGTTGTGGTGGTGGTTGGTTCCGCAGAGCTGGAAAGCATCAGAGACATTTTCCGTGGTAGCCTGCTTCATTTTGTGGTCATCGACCGGTTTCGGGCGTTCGCCCATCTTCAGGCTACGTTTATCAGACAGTGTGCTAACACAGACTTGCACAGAGCAAATACAGTTTATACACTCTAATTAATTTAGTTTGGATGGTAGAATTGTATAATCAACTATGATAGCACTTTAGAAAAAACATAACCCCATCCCTCCTCCAAAAGCCCCCTTAAATAACATTATCAGAAGAAATAAAAATGTTTCAAATAAAAATTGTAGCTTTTTATATGCATAGTAAACATACCTACTTTAAAGAAAATCGCTGTAGCCGTTTTCGAAAAAAATACCAGAAAACTGAAAAATACATTTCAATAAAAACGCACTTTCAGTCATCCGTTTTTTTTCTTTTCAAACTCGGAATTTCGACAAAATATTTAATTCTAATTAATATTATTTAGATGACAGAATTGTATGTTAAACAGAATTGCACTTTAGAGGAAAACCTAACCCCTCCCCTCCTCCAAAACTGCCCCCCCTCAAATGAATTTTCCCGGAGAAATGTTTCAATTAGTAGTTGTAGCTCTTTGAATGTGTACTTGATATGCCATGTTTCAAGAAAATCGTCGGAGCCCGACATGTTTCAAAAAAAAAAACTAGTAAAGTGGTGCTTCCGGTTGAGGAATGTTGACAGATGACCCACTATCGGATCCCATGGTGATACCTATACGGAATATCAAGTTTGAACTTTCCACGATTTTTGTTTTCGAGCTATGCTGTTCACACAGAAAGAGACTATTATCTAAACACCACTTTTTTGGACTCAGGGGACCTCAAAACGGATATTTTCGGTGAAAAATCAATATAGAAAATTTAGGGGTAAGAGGAAGTAAAAAATAACTCGATATGAAAAATTCCATTCTAACTTATCTTCCCATACCAATCCTTTGATGAGCATCTAATACGCCTTACGAACCTACAATTAGGAACATTTTTTAGCCAATTATAAGGAAATTTGAAAGAATCTAAAGAACTTTAGTACACATCCTAATTTCTAATAGTGTATGTGTAAATAGTCTAAGGAAATGTAGACTAATTTTGAGTTGTTAAGGACTGTTAACGGGATTTAAAGTAAGTGAAGTAAAGTAATGCCTTTTTCTGGCTGGCTTAACGTCCAACTACTAATTAGGTATCGTGGATGGGAGGGGGCGGAAGCACTTACTTTTCAATAACATTTTTTTAAACAAATATAAATTTAGCAGTTATATAAGCGGGGCTTGAACTAGAAAACTCCCAGTTACAAGACCATAGTCATAGCAAACCCGCCCCTTAATTAGGATTTAAATGTACAATGGTATATACTAAGTGCGGTAAGTACTAAGTAATAAGTGCTAAGTAAGTAATGGTATATACTAAGTAGTAATTATTTGCAATAATTTACAAAATTATTTACACCAGGTGTGTCAGCTTTAGCAGCTATGAACCTCCTAAAGATAAATACATACATTCTGCGAACTTTATGCAATTTTTCGATTTTGAGATATAGACAGCGAGAGAGAGACCAATTGCTAAAAACCACCTTTTCGGACTATGGGGATTTCAAAACGTATATTTGCGATAAGAACTCGATGCCGAAAATTTCACACGATCAAAAAAAAAAAAAAAAAGAAACAAAAATCATATTTTATTATATTAGTATTACATTCCAAAAGAGTATTATATTTTACTTACTGTAATTAAATTTTTTTTTGGTTTAGTAAGTTTGTTAATAAGAAGACTTTACATTCTGTCCTATTACATTCATGTTAGTATTTGTTTGTTCAATATACATTGTATATACTTACAAAGTACGAAATGTTCTGTGGTACAAAGTTTTCCCAGAATTTAAGTAATAACAATTGTAGATATGGAACAGAAATAGTGTTGTTATAGGTTGTATATATACATTGTAGATACAGTGTTTATATTTTCTCCATTATATATATATATATATTTATATTTATATATAAGAGGAAGTCTTATCTCGCCACTAATAAGAACTAAGTAATAAAAACTATAAGTAAAACTGTTATCAACTCTGCACATTACCTAATGAAATTAAAATATGCACATATATATATAAAACACCCAACTATCTCGTTTTATATACAACAGTTAAGGTCCTTAAAAAATAAGTATAGATAATAGTTATTTTTACTTTCTCTTACTTCTATGTGTGTGTATGGGTATAACTCAAACACCGAAAATCCCAGAAAGTTCAAATTTCTAATCTAATCTAGAATTTTTTCTAGAACCTGGGACCTCCAAAGAGGTTTATCACTTAAACCAAGTCTAGGCCCATTATGCACCCTCCGTAGAACGCCTCACATCAGCCCTGTATCATTAAAGAACGCTAGGATTTGGCGAGCACTTTCTAAGAAGATGAAACTGTGTCTCATCCTTTTGGCCGCATTTCCTGCAATTTGGGCCCACAAAGAGACTCATATTATGCAGATGCTTCCTTAAAAGGCAATGCCCTGTAACTAGGACAATAATTCTCCTTAACTCCACTTTTGTTCTGCCGAGGAGATAGGTTGTGCTGTATGAGTCTAGAGACGTGCCCTCCGAGAAAATCTTAGAGTGCCTCAGCTCGGCAATATTTTTCCCAATGTAATGTATGTTTCCGTGTTAGCCATTTTTCAATGGCTCCATAGGCAGTTCTGTACGAGATGCCCGCAGAAGAAAGGCTCCGGACTAATGGGCTTTCGTGAAATTCAAACTTGGTGTTTCTTGTAGTTTCCATAAGAGGACGTGGAAAGCGTGATCTTGGTCAAAATCAGTCTGCCGGATTTACCATTTTACTGAATAGATTCTTCAGGTATTTTGCGTTTTTCTCGAATACGGTTCTAACGATTTTTCTTTATACTTGGTATTATCAACTAATCAACTCTTAATATTAAGAGCTAAAACTTTGACACTGTTTTGTAACCTTTGGTACATGTGTAACTTTTATTGCTAACATTTTTCCGGGAAAATGGAGGATGGGTTTCGTTAGGCTTTTCTTTAAAGTGTCATTTCAATACATTATAGGATTTTATTGTCTACATAACATTAATAAGGAATTTAATGTCAAAATTCCGAGTTTGGAGAAAATCGAAAGTACGACTTTTATATTATATTTTGGATATATATATTTTCAGTCATGTAAAATTTGTAATTAGGTAATAACTGTAATAAATCATAAATAAAAACTGCGTGAAATGCAATAAGAGAAAGACAGTTCGTGATGTTTCACCCAGATTTGTTTTTATATACATATATTATATAGGTATATAGGGGCTGGTGTTAGTGTCGTGGTTATGAGCATGGACTTGTAAGTGGGAGGACCCCAGTTCGAGTCCAGCGTATAACTGCTAAATTTTATATTTGTTTAAAAAATGTTAATAGTAAAGTAGGTGCTAACGCCCCCGTCCACGACACCTAATTTGGTAGTTGGACGTTAAGCCCGCCTGAAAAAATAGGCATTACTTTACTTATATAGGTATATAGTTATTGGCATTGGGTGCCTGGACATGCAGGGATTGAGGGTAATGAGACAGCTGATCAACTGGCCAGGAACGGGGCAAATACTCCGTTCATGTTTCAGAACCTGTCCTGGGGATAACCGGCGGAGCGATTCGTGCACCGTTCAGAGATTAGCTTCGCAGTAAGCATGAGGAGCTCTGGTGGGCGACCCCAGGAGCCAGACACAGTAAAAAGATGATGCCAGGATTGTGTAAAAGACGGACGACCATATGACCCTAAGCCTGAATAGGAACCAAATCTCTCTGGTGGCGGGTCATGGTAGGTTCAGGAAGCATCTGCACAAGGTAGGGCTAATAAGCGTGGAACCCCTGTGCAGATTATGTCAGGAGGTGGAGGAGACGGCCCCCCACCTTCTTTTTGATTGCGTTGCAATAACTAGATTGCGTTACGAAACCTTTGGTACGTTGTGGCCTGAGGAGATAGTAGCGCAAAATGATCTGGTGGTGAAAACCATGAAACTCCTTAGGAGGGGAGGGTTTACCTACTAGAAACTATCGGGTATGGCACAATAAGCCTCTGTTGGCTGCGGTGCCGGGGGATAGCCCGCCTGTGGTTGTTAATAATAATAATAATAATAATAGGTGTTATGGTGGTTGGTTCCGCAGAGCTGTGTAAAACGGAGTGTGTAAAGGTGAGTAAAGCAGAGTGTGTAAAAATTGAATTTGCTCTGTGCAAGTCTGTGTTGTCACACTGTCTGAAAAACGCATCCTGAAGATGGGCGAACGCCCGAAACCGGTCGATGACCACAAAATGAAGCAGGCTACCACAGAAAATGTCTCTGATGCTTTAATAATAATAATAGGTATTGGCATAATAAGCCTCAATAGGTAGGCTGCAGTGTCTGGGTTGGAGTCCCCTCCCCGCGTCATTCTAATTCTAATTATATAGGTTTATTATCATCATGTATAAAATATTTGATTATCATTTGGAAAGTTTTTGTAAATATTTTTCTTCATTAAATATTTGTGGAAGATAATAATATGATTGCCATACAAGATAACTATGATATCAATATATAGATTGCGTAATCTTTTAATATTAATTTATTAATTCAATTTATAATATAGTATACATTCGTCCTTGATCGTTGTTTTTTAACTAAATCAAAAGATTTATTTGCTCTCATGTTTAATTTGAACTTTATCAAAATATATATACAGAGTTCGGTTATTAGCCAAATATGTATGATTACTACTTTAAAGATGCAAATGTCTTAAAATATTACTACCCCTTTTTTACTTTCTCTTACTCCTAGTAAAAGGAAGTATTGTAATCGTGTCAAATTTTTGATATCCAGTTTTCACCAAAAATATCTTTTTGAGGGAGGTCCCCTGAGTCCAAAAAAGTGGTTTTTAAAAATGGTCTGTGTGTTGTGTGTGTGTGTACACCATAACTCAAAAACGAAAAACCGTAGAAAGTTCAAAAACTTGAGATTCCGTTTAGGTCCGTTTAGGAGATTTAATAGTGGGCCATCTTTCAAAATTCCTCAACCGGAAGTACCAATTTACGAGGTAATTTTTTTTTTTTTAATTTTTTGCGATTTTCTCAAAAATAGCGCCAACGATTTTCTTGAAACTTGTTACAACAACTACACATACAAAGAGCTACAACTTTTATTTGAAACATTTCTCTGGGAAAATTCATTTAAGGGTACTTTTGAAGGAGAAGTGAGGATATGGTTTTCCTCTAAATTGCTATTTCAGTTTATTACACAATTCTATTATTTCTACATAATATTAATTAGAATAAAATATATCGTTGAAATTCCGAGTTTGAAAAAAAAAAATCGGATTACCGGAAGTGCGTGTTTACTAGGAAGTAAATCAATTCCTAAGTTCAATTTTTGTGATTTTTGTCCATAAAAACACCGACGAATTTCATTAAATTTGATATATTAACTATAAAATTTGTCAAGTACAATAATTTTGAAAGCTGGAGTAAGAGAAAGTTGTGTGAGTGTATCACACCAGATTTTTTTTTTTATTTAAAGTCTAAACTTATTTTAAAAGAAATTCTCAAGAAATATGATTTCTTATTTTCTAACAATTATTTATAAGATTTCCAGTATTATTAAATTTGGAAAAAGTTTTCAATTTTATGCACAGATTTTAAGCTGAAAAGAAAGCAATTTACAGATCAAGATTAACTACGTAATAAACATTTCTTATAGTTCTAAATCTAGTTAATGATTAATGATTTTTAATGATTAATAACTCTAATCATGATTTTTGCCATCATGAGGTTTGTTTTCTGTCATTAAATTCAAATATAGGAAAATTTATAGGCAAGAACGCTGGCAAGTGTTCGGCAAAAAAAAAGATTAATTTTATGTAAATATGTTGAAAGAAATGTAATAATATACATTGTAATAATTACATATTATTAAACTAAAATGTACTTATTTCCTTTCTATTGATTCGAATTAAAATTTATATATTAGTTGCATAATTATTTCAATTATCCCATATATATATATATTATATTTCTTAATCCCTAAAATATATTTATATCAAAATATTTAAGCTATTTAGAAGCAGCCTGGGTAAATTTTAGTAGTTATCAAGTAGCTTAATTGAGTTTAATACTCCTGCCCAAAATGAACCGAGCGTCGGCGCCATTTATTCATCGCAGCCTAGACACCATTGGAACACTTTTTTTCCATAAGTTTGCTTATCTAGGCACTATCTTGTAACCAGTCTTGCTACAAATCCTGTCCAAGTAAATCGGCCAATCATTAAAGGTCATTTTTTTCTGCTTTAAACCAGTGTCAATAAATCATTTACATACTCAAATTTTGGTTACATTTAACGTTCAAATCTGTAATTTGGGAAATTATACCTTGCTTTTGCGAACTAAAACAGCATTAATCCCTTGCTACTTCAAAATCTTCAGCAGATTTTAGACGTACTTCGTCACAGTTCTCCTGAAGGCTGAAGAAAAAAAAGAAAGTAAATTCTTCACGCTTCCAACCATAAGGCTCCCATATTTGCTTCATACCGGTCCCCCACCCTAAGGTTTTGCAATCACGCAATTGCGTGAAAACAAATAGAAGTTGTTGTGTTTGGTTCCGCAGAGCTGGAAAGCATCAGAGATATTTTCCGAGGTTAGCTGCTTCTTTATGTGGTCATCCAACGGTTTCGGGCGTTCGCCCATCATCAGGATGTTTTTGTCAAAATGGAAGTTTCAGGCTAGAAATCCAACAATGTGTCCAACAGAGAGCAATGTAGGTAGTTGTTTGTTCGCACAACACATAATTAAGCTAAACAAATCTTGTTTTCTGAATATTTTCTTAGCACCATTTGACGTTAACATTTCAGTCACAGCCATTTCTAATAAAAATTGTCTTTTCATGATGATAAATCATCTCTTGTAATCTTATTTATTGTAAAACATTTATTGTTCAAGATTCAGGATTGATCCATTTCTAAACAATTAATGAAATAAATAACTTTTGTACATTAATAGAACGAATTACTATCATCAATTAATGTTTTTTTTTTTTTTTTTGACAATATTATTATTGTTACTTTTATTATTAGCATTATTATTAATAAATTATGTTGCTTACGTAGTAGTTTCAAGGTATTTTGCGGTCTGATAAAAGATATATAAGCCGTATATAGATGTATATATATAGAACGGACATTGTAGGTCACTGCATGCCTGGCCTTCTCTGAGTTCCACCACATCGCGTTACGCCCGTCGCTTCCACCACCAATATAGGATACAACCCGGTTGGCTATAAATTTGACGTTAGATCAGTATATTTGACCCTTCCCTTCCCCCTACAATTCGCTCTCTTCCATCTCTCTCTTTTTCAATCTCTTACACTCACAGTTGTTTTGTACACACGTACTTACACTAGCTTGCACACAATGTTGTATCACTACGTCAGTGAATCTATACTACTATCCTTTCTCATTATTTATTGAGTTCCTCCAGTTATATGCTTCCATCCCTTCCCCCTTTTTCCGTCCCATCCTTTTATCGAATAGAACTTTATACTGGTTCACGGCCGGATATATCGTCCTGGTACAAAATACACATACGCACTTATAATATAAATTCACATACATATCACTCTATCATCACCCTGTTTGATTGCTTTCATATCCTGTATTATCCAAATATCTAGTCCTTTGAAAAATATATGTTTTTTTTTTTTTTAATTTTAATCAAGTTGGGTTTATTGCAAAATTGAAATTTACTTTGTCAGAAGTAAATTATATTGGCTACAAAATATTTTTATAAAAAACTGCAAATTTATTGACATGAAGAGATATGTAAGTAAATTAGGTAGCAATTACAAAAAAAAAAAATTCTGTTTGATACTAAACTTTAACTAACGATCTATCTATAACTTTTTGCACAAAATAAAAATGTAAAATATTATTTTGAAATTATTTAAATATTTAAGAGTAAATATGCATTACTGATTTCATTCGTTTGATTGAGGAAATATAGTGCGCATTGGGACAGTTCGATCATATCTTGCATTATCTGGAGTTTAGTTCATCCACCAATTCTTAGTACCTTAAGCATTCATTGCTTAAGTAAACTGTTTAAGAGTGGCGTATGCAGCCACAAGTATTATTTCATATTATCTTATTTAGATTGATTGTGGTAACCAGTTTCAATGCAGTGACCTCCCAGGGTCAGATTTAAGGAAAAATCTGAACCTGAAAGCTGTGACTAACGTTAATCCAGTCGCACATATATAACCTATTTGTTAGGTATAAAGTTATGAGGTTGAGTCATAAATAGTTATTTTTTTTATTTTTAATAAATTCAATAAAATCTTTTAGAATTAAATTTAATCTACTATATATATATTCGCCATCATTAATAACTTGTTGCCATATTTGGAGTTAATTTATCAATTTTCCATTAAATTTTGGCGGTTGTGAATAAAAAAAAAAAAATCACCTGGACAATCTTTGACCTGATAATCATATTGCTGTGTTGTGCATTTAAAGCGTTCTGCAGTGCTCGGAAAAGATAATAATCTGTTGGTGCTAGATACGGTGAGTAGAGGATAGGGAAAATACAGATCAGCTCAGCTCAGTATTGCAATTTTTGCTGGGTGGTGGAGCTTGCGTTGTCATGCAAGAAGGTGAATCTTTTTTCTATCGATAAGTACAGTGTATCTTCAGCCTTGGTATGCTATTACATTTGAACTTTAGTTTATTATTTTTTGGGGGAAATTTGATGTTTGAGTAGTTCTGGATGATCAGTTTTGTTTTTTTTTTTAATTTGAGGCGCGTCCACATCTATGGCCATTGGCGCCCGGAGCCTTCTCAGGGCACAGCCGGCCTCCGGACAGAGAGCTGTAGAGGCTCATAGGAATAAAAATCTAAGGGTAGCACAGCTGTACTCGAACCCGGCTCCTCCGCGTGGGAGTCCAGTGCGCTAACCACTGAGCTAATCCCTTCCTTCTGGATGAACAGTGTTAAGATTTCACGTATTGTTGAGTGTTTAATGTATGTATTTTATTGAGGACTTGTATGTAAACATATTTAAGCTAAGAAACAATTAAATTATATTTATGTTAAAGGCTGCTCCACTTTTAATAAAGATTATAAACAAATAAAATTTCTAGTTTTGAATTATTAATTTCTTAAAAATTATTTTAAAACTAGATAAACAGAATATTAATGAACTTTATATAATAAACATTTTAATTTAAGTGTAAATATTAAATTGGTTTCATTAAAGTTGTTAACAAAAGTTTCTACTCTTCTTTTCTATTACTACATCCTTTTGCGTTGGATTATTGATTTTCTACAGCCTGCTGCTCTACAAGCAGGATTATCTCTCTCTCACACTTTAGTATTGTTACGAGAGCAAAGTGAGCACAACACTCTACATAGAGTGAAATACCTCTATCCTGGTGACTGTCACATTGTCAGTGGGAGGTGTCATTTACCATTCCTTTAATTATATTCCCTCCTTTTGATAAAAGTATATTGAGGAGTCCTTCATTTTTTAAAATATTATTAAATTAAATCTTTTTTTATATATGTATAGAGATAAGAAATATTATGAATTATGAAATTATATATAACAAATAAAATCTGGTGTGAAACACTCAAACGACTTATTTTTACTCCAGATTACATCAGTTATCATTGATTTATTCGCTTCACATATAATTTTAACTAGATGTTTAGTTGTTTCAATTTACATGAATTGGGAAACTCCACAAAATCCTCCTTAAATGAATTTTCACTGAAAAAGTTTCAGACAAAAGTGATAGGTTTCTGCATGTATATTTAATGTAGCAAGTTTTATTAAAACCCTTCGATGTTTTTATAGAGAAAATTCCAGAAAACTGATTTAAAACTGTTCAGTAAAAAAAGCAATTCCGATCAACCTAACTTCTTCAAATTCGGAATTTTGGTAATATATTTAATTCTAATTAATATTATTTAGATTATAGAATCATACAGTAAAATAAAACAGCACTTTAAAGCATGTTGGTGTCTCCAAGGGAACCTGGGATCTTTCACATTAAAAAATTAGATCACTGACCACGGACTGAGCTAGGCAATCGCTCTAAAAATAGAGTTACAATACGGTTTAATAATAATAGTCAAACATTAGGATTTCTCTGATTGTTGTAGAGGAAGCATTTGCGATCGTGTCAAATTGTCGTACGAAAGGGGTTGTAGTGGAAGAAGTAAATGAAAATAATATATTTTATTTGAAGAATGATAGTGACCAAGAAATTGTAAGTATTTTTCTAAGAAATTAGAGAAATCATAAAGATGAACAATATCTTTTATTTTGTCACATCAGCGTTAAGATATAGAAAATTTTGTTTAGATTTATGAATCCGTTTAGGAACTTAGACTTTATTATTTATTATAATTATTACTTTTAAGTATTCCAGTTTATATAGAAATTTTTTTTTTATATTTTTTTTATGTTCAGATCTTTACTGAAACCAGTAAGTGGTTAAATAACAAGCAAGCTAGCTTTATTTTATTCGTTTATTTATTTATTTTTTCTTCTCTCTCTATTGTTTTTGTTATTCAAGAAATGATTTTTTAATTTGTATAATACTGTAATAATGTAATTAGGTAATATAATAATGTACACAGCTCCTTTGTATGAGATTTAATCTCAAAAACAAATAAACAACTTATTATACTTATTAATTAATATATTAATATTAATTTATTAATTAAACAGTTTATTTATTGTTTATTTATTTATTTATAATTTATTTGAAGAAAATCATTACTATCTGAAGGATATTGAGCAATTGATTGGCAAAAGGATAAAAATGCAGGTACTAGACCACCGTTAGAAGAGAGAGGTCACAGAACTTAGTTAGCTTTGTCTTTTGCCCCTTCTCACAGGGGGGGGGATTTGAACTACTGAGAGAAAGCATGCTTTCAAGAGAGAGTCTAAATTCTGCATTCAAACAGAACAGTTTAAATTGGACATTGCTAACCAGTGTTATTCAAGGAGTCCACATCAGTGCCATTTATAAGTTAAAACATTTTAATTAAATCAATCTCGCTTACTAATTATTCGATTCTGCGAATTTATAAGTCAATTCAAAGCTCGTAAATAATTATTTGTAAAGTTACAAAATTCATTTAAAGTTAATATATTTATTTTAATATAGTGGTGACTCAAAGTTATTTCTTAAACTTCACTCTTTCTTTAAACATATATACACATAAGCTTATTACAAAACCGCTCGTGCTACAATACTTACAAACTACAACAACATATCACACCAACTACATTTCAGGTTCTACCACAGTTTAGAAACCGAAAATCGCAGAAAGCTGAAACTTCATATATTTCGTTTAAGTGTTGTCACCAGAAGACGTGATAATAATAAGCCAATCAGAAGTATCATTTTTAAGGAATAGATTTTATAAACTTTGCGATTTTCTCTAAACATGATGCACTGAACAATCATAAATAGAGCTACAATTTTTGCTTTCCGAAAACTTCATTAAGAGGTATTCTAGGATAGGTGTGACGTAAGGCTTTTTTTTTTTCCGAAGTGCCTTTTCAATATATTATACGATTCTATCGTTTATATAATATTAATTTGAAACTAACGTTTTGTCAGAATTTCGAGTTTGAAAAAATTGTTTTCCGAAAATAAGACTTGTTTTTGCCTAATTATAATTCGGATGCATATATGTACATTTTCAGTTATATTGTGGTATTTGTAATTGGGTAATATTTTTATAAAAATAAAAATAAAAAATGTCAATCACTCAAAATTATGTAAGTTGCACCATGAGGAAGTCGTGTGAGTGTTTCACACCAGATTTTGGTATTCTGGAAAAACGATCAAGTTTAGAAAGCCTTTAATTTACTCTCTTTAGTTTATACAATTTTGCATCCATCTTTTTTTTTTATCATAACTATTTAAATACATAACTTTGAAGAATTAAGTTATAATTTAAGTTAATGAATAGTAAGTATTTGCAATCGAAATAATTTTCTTTCAATTAATAAAAAATTTTGCAAAATTATAAAACCATTCTTAATGTAACCTATTTTGGTTTTTTTATTTAGTAGGCGTTGTGGTACCGTTTGTTATATGTATGAAGATTGTATCGTCTACCTACTGACGTTTTCATTAAATATACTGGGTCACTCTCAATTTACCCACTTTTCCAAAAATTTAGTTACTGTTTATTACACCTACAGCATATTTTATATTCAGTTGTTCCACTAAACGTAATTTGCAAAGGAAACAATGAATTGCTCAATGTGAAATGCAAATATTTTCCAATAAGAATTACGTCGTATTATTATTATTATGGAATGATTAAGTCACTATCAAAATCGAAAATTTTATTGCTTAGTTCTAAAGATGTCCAACACCCAAATAAACCCTATTTCGTTTGCAGCATCAACTTCCACCCATTCTCCGCCCTTCATTTAGTCGTTCGTGTTTTAGCTTCATTAATATTATTTTTTTATGGAGCCAATTGTTTAAAAGTTCCGCTTGTGACCGACCAGCCATGTTATAATACTCTGCGCTTTACAATAAGAAATAACGTATTCTGTTTCGATGATTAAAAAATTGCTAACGGGCGCTAGACCTATAATACTCACAAACATTATTTGACTTTCACTTTCAAGCCGTTCTAACTAAATATTTTAATTCAGCTTATAATTTTGTGATCAATACAATTGAAGGTGAACTGATTGAAGAATAAATTTTTCTGCCTTCTTATCACGAACAAACTTATTGTAGGAAAAAGCAATATTTTTTTCTTACGTCAATAAGAGAAAGTAAAAAGTCTAGTGAGAATATATTGACACTACTAATCTTCTTACTGCAATTACTGCCAAAAACCCGAGGTTGAAGGAAATCAGTAAACCGGAAGTGCGCTTTTACTGACCAGTTTTTTTCAGTTTTCGACAAATTTCATTAAATTTGGTACACAAACTATAAAATTTTTGTCAATTATAATTTTGAGAACTGGAGTAAGAGAAAGTTGTGTGACTGTTCCACACCAGATTTTCACTAGTGTAGAAAAGTAATATTATTCAACTCTAACTAGCCTGACATCTAGCGGCAGTGCCGTGAAAACAATATCAGAACAAATCCTACATACAGCGGATTTGAGGTATATCAAACTGAGCAAATTTTAGAGAAAGGGTATACGTGACTTGAATAAAAAGTACATTTTCAGTACTTGCACTTTTTTATATTCATATAAATATTAGGTAGCAATTCGATATGGTTGCAGAAAAAAATTAATATTCGACAAGAATGAATAAAGTAATTTTTACATTCTCGTACAATTGCCCACACTCCCTGCGCTCTTGTGGTCAGTGCTTGAATTTAATAAAGCATTACAATTACTCACTGATTGATAAATTATTATTAATCTCTAGAGATTAAAAATTACAACTTTAGCCACTGATTTTAATAGAATAATTATCACATTTTTCTATCGATGTGGGAAAATAACTATTTTAAAATTGATGATAAAAAAACTATTTGAGAAATAGAAGGAGGGAGTAGAAAGAAAGACAATTCTCTTTAGTCCTTTTTTTGTGTGAAAGAGATGAATTGGTGATGTGTTTAGTTGTGAAGTGTTGGTGACTGAAAGGGTCAGTTTACAATGGTGAAGCCATATCACCTCTGAGCAACACTCAACACTCACACTCCTTCTACTCCTTGAGTTCTCTCCTTTGGTCGCCAAGATTCTTCTCTCTACTATACTTTCTTTTACCAACTATTTCTCTTATTCTTTAGTTCCTTTTTATGGTTGTTTTCATTATAGCCATTATTACATTCCTTTTCTTTTCAGTTTCTTTTTCCATTTTCTATGTTCTTGATTTTTATTCTTCTTCATCTATTGGCACCCTTTTTTTTTTTCATTTCTCTTACTCTTATACAGAAACTATTGCAATAGTAAAAGGTTTATCGAAATTGAATTTTTCCTAGAAATAAATTTATCCTTTGTGTGTTTGTATGTTTCATATTTGTTTAAATGTGAAATTTATTATGGTGCTAAAGTTCATATTTGGGAATTATCTGTTATCTTTAAATAGTATATCAGTAAAGTGTAGCTGTGAAAAGAATGCATTATATCCTTTGTTAAGAAAATTGATTAAAAAGATGTATAACATACAGTGTTCTCACGCGTTGGTCTACTGGTTAGTTCATTCGCCTTTCATGTGCTAGAATTCAAGATTCTATTCCCGTGAGCGCAAAGTTGGTGTTGACTCAGCATCGTGATGAAAAGTGGGAAGCTACAGTTAGTAGCGCCCTAGCCGCGAAGGCGTGGGAATTGTGGCTTGCTTACCCTATTCAAATCGCCGTCTTGCAAGTCTTGGCCCTTAGTGGGCTGTTGCGCCATAGGTTTTTTTTTATAACATACAGTGATAATCATAATATGGATACATATTTATGTTCAGATTTAGAATTTCTCTTTCTGATGTTTTATTCCTGAAAAAATTATTTGTTTATGGTAAATTCTTTACTAGTAACTTCATTGCTCATGTGTTTGTGACCAACCCCTGAGGTGACAATAAAAGATAATATAATGGATGTGTTGGATGGAGAGAATCGGTTTTGTTTGATGAGTTAAGAATAAGACTTGGTTAACACTGGTTAACTGATATATTATAAATAGACACAGACTGCCTGGACTTTTACAATGGATGAAATGTTTAAGGTTGAGTGGTAAGAGAATGACGCGCAGCGATTGGATGTACTGAACTAATTTCCACTGTGTTTAACTGTGTTTTATGGACTGTCCGTCGCTATATTTATACAGCTTCTCCCACTCCAGTCCGAGGTAGCTGTTGAGATTCTTTTGCTCTCTTTGGTTGCTGTTTGCTCTCTTGCTGTTACAATAATAAAGACCTTATATTTTTGGTTAATCAATATTACTTTGCACTCTACTCTTACAGTTTAGAAAAGATTGATCTACAATTTTCTCGAGTTTTATTAACCATTCAGAAAACTATCAAACTTTTATAATAACTTTGTTGAATTTATATTTTATGAAACTTTTCTTTCTTTTTTTAAATAGAACTTGTTAAAACTTAGACTTGAGCTAAAAATATAGCTGGGGGGAGCTCTATTTTTAATAGAGTACGACTATGTCATATAAAATTGAATTAATATGAAACAATTTTTATTTAAACTACATTCTCAAATAAAACTATGTTTAAATATGAAAGTAAAATAATATGAAGTTAGTTATATGTGAATTATTAAAACAAATTTACTTTAATAAAACTACTTTAGCTAATGTTTAATTAATTAGTTTTATTGAAATATATGTATGCAGGGGATGTTTTTAAAACATATTATATAACCCTGTTAAAATTTACATAGTAATAGGTAAGATAACAATATTTAACAATTTAGTTAAATATTAAACCTTCTCTTTAATTTAGTTTTAGAAATTATTGCATTTGTTTCAAACAATCTACCTTTTAATAGTTTCAAAACTTCTACGGCAGAACTTCGTTCAACGTATAAAACTTTTACAACTAAATATAAATTTAATTTTGCTTTTATGTTGTTATTTGACAATTTTCATAAATTCAAACAAATTATAAAAATAAAATTTATTAATTTCTCTTACTCCAAGTAAGAGGAAGTATTGTAATCGTGTCAAATTTTTGATATCGAGTTTTCACCAGAAATATCCGTTTTAAGGTCCACCGAGTCCAAAAAAGTGGTTTCTAGAAAATGGTCTTGTGGGTGTGTATGTATGTATGTATGTGAACAGCTTAGCTCAAAAACGAAAAGCCGTAGTAAGTTGAAACTTGATATTCCCATGGGCGTTTAGGTATCGGTACGTTATCTGTCAAAATTCCTCAACCGGAAGTACCACTTTACTAGTTTTTTGTTGTTGTTGCGATTTTCTCAAAAATGGCTCCTACGATTTTCATGGAACTTGGTATATCAACTACACATACAAAGAACTAAAACTTTTATTTGAAACATTTCTCTGGGAGAAATTCATTTAAGAGCACTTTTGGGGGAGAGGTAGGGTAATTTTTTTCTCTAAAATGCTATCGTAGTTGATTATACAATTCTATCAACCAAATAAAATTAATTAGAAATAAATAAATGGCCAAAATTTTTTGAGTTTCAAGAAAATTAATAAACCGGAAGTACGCTTTTACTAAACAATTTCTCTCAGTTTTCGACGAATTTCATTAAAATTGGTACACAAACTATAAAATTTGGCAATTATAATTTTAGAGAAGTGGAGTAAGAGAAAGTTGTGTGAGTGTTTCATACCAGATTTTTGTGTTATAAAATGTAGACTTATTTTAATTCCTTTAATGTGATTGACATAAAACTTGCGTTGCTAGATTTGAAACATTTTCTGCCACAGTTAATTTCCTAGAACATTTTTATAGATCACTCTGTACGCTCTTGTTCCATAGTTGGTTTGAATCGATCAACATACGTCTAGAATTCTACATTACCAAAGAAAGTATAGAAAAATCAAGCACAATATTTTTATGGTGCATCCTATATTTTTTGTTTGTTTGTTTTTCATTGCATGCTTTCCATTCTAAAGATATTCGTTCTCTTTAAAAGATTAATTTACTGTTTTGATTGGTTAAAAAAAAAAAGAAAAAGTGCCCGATACATTTCTCTAGCAAACAGAGACTTTGCCATTATATCAATGAATGTTTAATATTTATTTTTCTACCCTACTAGTTGGAATAAAAGCCATTAATCAAAAACATAGTCTTTTAAAAGTTGAATGACTTCCATTTCTTCCAGCTAAAAGTTGCTCCCATCTGGTGCCATAAACTTTTTAAAGAGAGTGACTTTTTTAAATTATAAAAAACGATTTATTAATGATTAGACAGTTTATCCTATTTAATGTCATCCAGATGTAAGTATTTGATATATATATATATCTATTTTTCTTTTTCATACAGTGCCATTCCTTAATTTCTTTGCATAATAATTTAAAATAATAAATAATGCGTTTTTTAATTAGAAAGATTGAGTTGATATGTTATCCTTAGGCCAAACGTATTTATATCTTAATCTAATTAGTATTAAATGACATTAAACAGTGTCAGCAATATTTTAAATTTATTACTAGGAAAGCTGCACTTCAACCTATTTTTTAGCTATAAACTAAACAATAAACTAGCGATCAATGTTTAATATATATTTTAAATAGAATTATAATAAATGATCCTCTGTAAATTGAATTTAGATTATGAAGCGATAACTGGGTAAATCAAATTTGATATGTGCTGCTAGATATTTTAGCATTGGGTACTGTAACGGCAAGAGAGAGAACACAGGCTCGACCGAGATAAAAAAGGCCCTCTCTGGTACTCTCTCACTTAAGCAGGCTAGAGTGGGGAAAACCTGTATATAAGCCAGTGGAGATCTAGACAGACATCAATCTATCAGATTCAACCACATACATCGCATAGTCATATCATCGTGTCATATCATCGTATCTACTACCACATTTTATTTTATAAAATCATTACAAGTCCAGTGCAGTTTGTGTAAACTTATAGTTATATTATAACAGTGTCTTCATATCTCGTCTAATTAATCAATCCCAATTTCTCTCCTCATCAACTCCATTATATCTGGTATATTGAAAATCTGAGCTACCCGCTAGGTTTTTATTTTACATCGTTATGGAGACGCTGGACATCCGGTTCAGGGGTAGTGGACCAGCCACTTCTTTTGTGATCTGGTTGACCCTACCGGAAACCTGGCCTAACCAACATCTCTTTACTAACACCTTCAGCATTCATATGATACTCATAGGTCCTGCAGAGTAGTTAATGTGTGGTAACCTCGTGGGGTTAACCTATCTACAAACAAACTCTTGCTCGCCACAATTACACACAATACACCCCCCCCCCACCGGAAATTAATTTTACTTGAAAAGTGCTTAAGTATTTGAAACCGTTTCTGAGAAAGTCGCAAAGAATTGAAACTAATCAGTACAGTGGACCGATTTACCAAAATCTTATTATCTGATCCCTTATTAATACTTAAGGGGGCCATAAACGATTCGTCAAGACTCAATTTAGTTTTACAGCCAGATCATTCAAACGCGAGACATATTTAATATATTGTTTCGTAAACTAAATTTGCAACTATCTGTCAGAGACAAACTTTTCAGTGTCTTAGTACTACCGATTTTTTTTTTTTTTTTTATAATGGTTAATGGCATCGACTGCTTTGGTCTTTAGCCCATTTTGCTTTCCCTCAAAAATCTTATACCAATATATATTCAGGTACAAACACCAACAAATTCTAATTTTTATAAGTTCATGCATATCGAAATAACAAAAAGAATGAGTTCATTCTCAGGAAAGAACGATCTGGTTATCTGTACATCAAACACTCTCACATTCACACAGGTGCCGGGGTTGCCAATCCCGGCCCAGACCCTCCCCTCCTAGAATCAGTGGCTTCCTACACGACCAAAAGTTGCTACTCCTGGCCGGGATTGGTCAGATATTGCCCCCCCTCCACACCTATTCACACAAATCTTTCATTCCTATAAAAATTCAAATCTAATACGTACTATAACTTAACAACTATTGGGATTGTAGTACTCGATATTCCTACAATCCTGATCTATCTAACCTACATAAACACTCACACTCTTTCGACCAAATAAATTACTTTCATATCAATATAATCACTTTTATTTACATATTTATACACATATACAATAGAAATATATATATATATACACTGTAATATTATTTATTGGGGGGTAAATTTAATTAATAATTAAATAATTAGAATTTATAATGTAAATCTTCTCTAAAGGGATCTCGTGAGGTCTGAGTTCACCTGAACTAGGAGAGGATGTGAAATAAATCATACATAGCTCATTATTATCATGTATATATTTAATAATAACAAAATAAGTTAATAAGTTAGTATCAAATCTTGCCTTAAGATAAAACCAAAATTAGAGGGATTAGTTCACAATAAGACTTACATATAAAAATTTGTTGAAGGTTGGGTTTGCACCATATCATTATTATACATTTTCGGATTGCACTGCTTTGTCCTATACACAGATTTCTCATCACTACAAATTTCATCCTTCACTATTTCTGGCCCTAGATTTATATAATCCCTCCCTCCACTGAAGAGTGAAAGGAAGAGAAATTCCTTTTACTGTAACTGAAGGTATTCTACCTTCATAACTGTTCCCTATTGTTTTCACCCAACCTTCGTAAAAACCCAGATTGCAATAATTGGCAACTAATATTAAATATATTTTAACTAATATATTTCAATTAATTATAAAACCATTATTGATTTTTATTATTATTATTATTATTTCTTCCAAGGAGCTACACATTACAATACATATATATACATTGTATAACTACCGCATATTATGTACGTATACTGTCTTACTTTCATTTCCTTATATGCACACACACACATACATCATCTACATACAAAGAAGTTCAGTGGTGATCTTGTGTGGATTAATCCAATGGATTATTGGCCCTTGCAGCCACTTCACCTTCTATATATCCACCATTATATTGTCCTAACTAGCCTCCTACTTTGTCTTCCATCTGTTTTTAACTCCCACTAAAACTAATTTTCATTAAGGAGTGGTGTCCATATCAATCTAATTTCCTTTTTATAATCCTTTGTTTCCTTAGCCTCCATTTACCTGATTAGTATTATTACAAGGATATTAATTAAAATTAAAATAAAAACAATTTCTCTCCAAATTTAATTCATTTTGGTTATATTCGAATTATCTACGAATCTATATTCATAAATCATATCAGATTTTCATTTATTTTCTTTTTTTTTTTTTAAAAATAAAAATAAATAAATACTTATTTTTTTTAAAATCAAATTTCAATTTAAACTAAATTTCTGATGGAAAGATTTTGTATAAATTTTATATTTAATTTAAATATGTGGGCATCTAATTATTAAATTTTTGTTTTTTATTGTGTTTAAAAATTTTTATTATAGAATGGTTATTAATTTTTGTAATGTTTTATTTTATTTTATAACAAAGAATGCATGTTTTTTAGTATTTCAGTTTTAACTGATTAAATTTGATCATTCGTTATCTAAAAATTAAACGATAATATTTAATTATATTCTATTTAATGTATACAAGAAAAGCCAGATTACTTTATTATTATGTTGGAAAAATTAAAAAAAAAAAAAAAACAACAACTAAGCGATGGTATTTTTTTTGTTGCTTTTTATATTCTGTCCGTAGCAGATGCTAGTTTCTATGTTCCCCTATCGGACAATAGACGATAGATATCATAGTTTTTCAATTTTTTTTTTGTTTTTTTGTCAAACTTCCCTTTTATTTATGTTTCCAATGTTATCAAATCCTGTCACACATGTAAATGACAAAGTACAAAGTTATTGGACATTTCTTCTTTTCTCTTCCTCCGAAACTATAAGAGTAGCTAGGCTAGTTTTATCAAAATTTTACAATTTATTTTTTTAAAGTACTGTAATCGTGTCCAATTTTCGATATTGAGTTTCCATCCGTTTTGAGGTGCCCTGAGTCCAAAAAAGTGGTTTTTAGCAAATGGTCTGTGTTCGGTCGGCTCCCTTTGAGGGATTAACTCTGCCTCGATATTTTAACTTGGTAATTTTTCCCACGCCTGCCTCTCTTACGCGCCTACTCCGCCCGTGCGTGCGTACGCGTTAATCCGCTTGCCTTTAAAATAATTTCATCGCCCGCATATTTCCCACGCCTTCCCACCCTTTTTTACCTCCCTCTTTTGGGGTGGGATTGGCGGTGCCTTTAATCTTTCCTGATTCCCGCTTTTCGATTAATTTTTCCCACCCTCTTAAACCGTTCTCCTTCTACAAAATTTCCTCACTTTTCGTCCAGCTCTCGCCTGTGCAACGTGTACTTCCGCTTCTTTCTAAGCAGTTAGTCGTGAGTGTAAAATTCGCCTTATATTGATTCGCCGTATTCGCGCCTTTCGATAACGAATTAATATTCGTTATCTTCTTGAGATACAAGTCGCGTCTTTCCTCGCCATCCTCTGGAGAATCAGTCACCTTCCGCGCCTGGGCTCTTCTAACACCATCAGCCGTTATCAACAACAGCGTCATCAGCTTCCACGGAGCACTCTCACTCCCTTCCTTTCACCTGAGATCCTTTCTTTCCCACACACACACACGCCCACACAAATACACGTACACGCCACAGCTTCCTCGACCGTTCACCTATCGTCGCAGCTTCGCCGCTTGCGCATTCAGCTTCACCACTCTCCAGGTAAGTCGCAGCTTCTTCCTTTGCATCTCATTTTTATTTTAATTTTATTTATTTTATTTTTTTTGTATTTCACTTCTTGGCGTACGTTCGCCCTCGCTCCTTGGGTGTCTGCCGCGCAGACAGTCTGTGTGTGTGTGTGTGTGTGTGTGTATGTATGTATGTATGTTATGTATGTATTTGAACAGCATAGCTCAAAAACGAAAAATCGTAGAAAGTTCAAACTTGATATTCTGGTTAGGTATCACCATGGGATCTGACGGTGCGTTATGTGTCAATATTCCTCAACCGGAAGTACCACTTTACTAGTTGTTTTTTTTTACTTTTTGCGATTTTCTCAAAAATGGCTCCGACGATTTTCTTTAAACTTTCTATATTAACTACACATACAAAGAGCTACAACTTTTATTTGAAACATTTCTCAGGAAAAATTCATTTAAGGGCAGTTATGGGGGAGGGGTGGGGTTAGGTTTCCATCTAAAGTGCTATTTCAGTTTATTAGACAATTCTGTCATCTAAATAATGTTAATTAGAATTAAATATGTTGTTGAAATTTCGAGTTTGAAAAAAATCGGATAACCGGAAGTGCGTTTATTTTAACACTTTACTAAATGATTCTTTCAATTTTTCGCGATTTTCTCAAAAATGGCTCCGACGATTTTCTTGAAACTTCGTATACAAAATAAAAATGCAAAGATCTACAATCTTTTATTTAAACATTTCTCTGGAAAAAAAATTCATGTAAGTGCAGTTTTAGGGAGAGGGGTGGGTTGCAGTTTCCCCTAAAGTGGTATCATAGTGATTATACAATTCTATTATCCAAACAAAGTTAATTAGAAATAAACAGATGGCCAAAATTCCAAGTTTTAAGAAAATTGTAAGCCGGAAGTGCGCTTATACTGAACAGCTTTTTAAGTCTTCGACGACTTCGTTATATTTGGTACACAAACTATAACATTTTGTCAATGATTATTTTGACAAACAGGAGTAAGAGAAAGTTGTGTGAGTGTTTCACACCAGATTATTTTTTTTTTCATTTATCTAGTCTTTTTTATTTTTCGTTTTTTTTGAGTGGGTAAATTTTCATAAAAGAATATGAAATATTGAAATTTGTTTGCTCCGATATACTTCCTTTTATTTTGCCAATAAGAGAAGTCCACATTTTTAGAAATTGAGTTGTAACGGAAATACAATTTTTATTGTCGCAAGAGTATGTGAAAATTTTTTTAGCAAATAACATCTGTGTGTTTTATGTGAAAAAAATATCGTAAAAATGAAAAATCTTTGGAACTGAAATTATTATAAAATCTTGGAAGCTATTATAAAGAATTAGTAACCAAATTTATAATATTTGTTTGGTAAACATTTAATACAATTTACAAAGTCTAAGAATAAATTTATTTAATAATTTTATTAATGATCATATTTGGAACTGTTATTTAAAACAGTTATACTTATCCAATAAATAATATAAATTTATGTTTTCCATTCAAGATGCAACATACATACCACTTTTCGTTCAGTGAAATTATGCGTACCATCAGTAACAGCAAAAATAACAAAGCTGCCTGTCCTGACGGAGTTGGTAAATGGAATTTTGTAAAAATCTGCCAAAACAGTAAATTATTCATTCATACATTATTTAATAAAATTTTAGATATTGAAATAATTCATAGAAATTGGGGGCAGTCCAAAATGTAGTGACCCATACCAATTAAAAAATTATTGAGAAATTTCTTCAATTAAATACCATTACAAATCTGTTTACTATATATTTATTGTTTTAATGTAAAAATTAGATTAATTTCATTAACTAGGGGGTTTTTGAAATTAATATTTTATTGGATGACAATATCGTGAACTATGCGGTCAGAGTCTCGAATCCTCAACAATCAAGGTTAAATACTTTATTTTTAAATGAGACTTAATTTTTTTTGTTTAAATTAAATTACCAAAAGCACTTAGTAATAGGCTATCTAAAATTTGTTTTAATAAATGACACTCATTGGACAACTTGTATGAAAACGTAATTAAGTTAATTGGGTTTTTCTAATAAAAAGCTCCTCTTTGATTCTTCGTTTTGGTTACAGCAAGAAGGCTCTCTTCACGAATAATTTAAACACCAACTTTTGGAAGGTTTAAAAAATAATTTAATTAAAGAAGTTCTGTTCAGGGTTCACAGCTCAACGTGTACAGTAGTGTATATAGTATATGATCATATACAAAGATGCCTCACAGTTATATTTATTTTTCAATGTATCCTTTGATGTAATTAGGGTTACAAGTCAGGTTAGGATGGCATTTGATTCGAGATATGTTATATTCAGTGAAGGATACAGATATGAACTCAACACCAAACCAAATTATGTAGAACATATGAATGTGTTTTAAGGCAAAAATATTTACCAACAAATATGACCCCCTTAGGCCAACAAATTTACTAATTAATTATTAAATCTAGGAGCTCAACTGTTTGATTTTATTATTTATTTTTTTAATTAAGGCGCTTCAACAAGTATGGCCATAGGCATCTGGACCGTTTTCAGTGCACTGTTGGCCTCTGGACAGTGTTCTCTCGCTACAGATAATACTGTCCATCAGTGGAGCTGTAGAAGCTCCTAGGAAGAGAAAATCTAGTGTACTCTATCCGGGCCAACTATTTGATAATTAATAATTATCAACTAAATTGATATTAAAAAAAAAAAAAAATTAATTTATTTCATAAAATTATAATTTACGAAAAGAGTAAAGTAAACAATAAAAAATCAACAAAATTGAATACATTATTTACAAAGTATAGAGAGAGCTAGTAAAGTAGCTCTCTCCCCCTAGGATAGGATGGGGGATAGGATAGGATAAGGGATAGAATAGGATAGTGGATAGGATAGGAAAAGGGATAGAATAGGATAGTGGATACGATAGGATAGGGAATAGGATAGGATATGGGATGGGATAGGGTATAGGATAGGACTGGTGGATAGGCTAAGATAGTAGGATTGGAGAGTGGATAGGATAGGATAGGCTAGGGGATATTTATAATTTTATTAATGGTTCGTTGGAATTTAGAAAATTGCATTAAAACAATAAATATATTTGGTTATATTATTTTAGAACACGTTGTCAAAATATAATATTAATTAATTAATTTATAATGTAACGCAGCCTTTGGTGCCATCTAGGAGAGGAAGTAGGAACTTCAAGTTCTCTTAGTGGCCGTTAGCGACGCGCTCTAGTTCATTGTGGAAGGATTGAGAAGATTCTCAGAGAGACCGCAGAGAGTTCAGGGAGTTTCTAGTTACAAACGAAGTGTACGTTTGTGGAAAGTGTATAAAAAGTAAACAAAGTGAACTTTTGTGGTTTAAATTGTGAAGTAATTATTATTAAGTGATGTATTTTGTAATTTATTGTGTATAACAATAAATTGGTGTTTTTTTTATTGAAGTTTAGAGTATTTTATCTATACGAACCCACTTAAAACTAGTTGCAGTAGCTAGTTTAGAGTTTACATATATATAATACATATATATACAATTAAAGTATATTCATAAGTTGTATAATCTATTAATAACAATAATTCCCAAGATCTCTGGACAGTGTGTATGTATAGTGTAGTACTCCATTTACCATTAATCGATGTTATGTCTTTTCTTTTTTTCTCATTATTTTTATCCCCCTTGCTCTTTTTTTTTATTGTTTTTAAACATTAATTTAGATTTACGTAAATATCATTTCTATGCCAAATTAGTTATTTATTTTAGAGTTTTGTTATTACCAAATGTAGAAGATTATTTTTATGGATTATTGGTATACTTTTTTTTCTTTTTTTTTTTTTAAAAAAAAGGGGGGTTTAAGCTGTTCGCGGCCGAGATTGTTCTCATGTGCTCCTCCCTGGATATCCAACTAAATGAACATCAGTCACCAGCGTAGCCTTTTTAAACTGGACCGCGGGATGTAGTATCGCTGAATAGCCAAAGCCATGGCATAGGAAAAAAAACATGTTTATTAATATTTTCTTATTTTTTTTTTTAATCCATATATTTTATATGTATATATTGTCAAGTCACACTTCCATCTGCTATGTATTCAACTTTATAATGTAGATATAAACTAGAATAAATAAATAAATAAATAACTGTAATGAAAGAGGTCAGTTAAAACAAAGAACAATAATATAACTTGTTATAGAGTCAGTCATATTATTAAATTAATGTTTATGTTAGAAATGAAAACTAACAATAGTTATTTATTTAAACCATTTCATATGTTATCTTTATTTCTGTTTATAATTTGTTATTGTTATGTTATTTACAAAATTAATGGGCTACGTTTTAGAATATAACATGTTATTTTTGTTACAGGTGAGTAAATTATCCGCTCTAAATTACCATATGTGATGGGGGAGCTACGCTAACTTCTAGAAACTAAAAACAGAAGTTAGTAAAATAATATAATCTTTTTTTTTTAAATTAAGTTTTATATGAAATTTAGTATAATAATTTGCTACTAAAAGCTCAATATTATTTAAATTTTGCCAAATCACTTACTATTATAACTTAGGAATGAAATGAGGGCAACAAAACAAAGCAGCGGTTGAGTTTGTAAATCTAAAACCAATTCACACAAAAAAACAACGGTTTTAGTATCATTTTTTAAGCAAAAGAGCGTCAGAGGCGTTAAAATTTGAATTTTCCCAGCCAGAAGTCTTAGAAATACTTGGAAACATATAGAAAAACGCAAATTGGTACACAAATTTAAAGTGGACTCTTTCCAACCATCAGCTCTTCAACATGCTTTCTCCTTGTTGGCTCGTTTCATTTCCTATATCTCGGGGGAGCTATTTTTTTCTCCTTTTCTGGCCACCTTCCGCATTAATTTGTGATTAATTTTCTTCTCCTAGATCCTCTCTTCCATTGCTTCTTTAACATCCATCTCCTACATGTCCATATTACTAATTTTATCCACCCTGTTCTTTTGCAAGCATCGCCTCCAATAATCTGCCTCTAGTCTCTTCACTTTCTCACAGACTCTTGAGTAATGGTTCATGTTTCAGCCTCTTAAGCAAACATATCTCTTTGGACAATGTCTTACTCTACAGTCTGCTGTATTGGATAATACATTTTCACTGTCTTGTGGGTTTATTCACTTCCAATTCCCCTGCTTCCTCCAAAAAATTGATCCCAGCTCTTAAATAATTTTATCTCATTACACCGCTCCTTCTAAACAATCAAATACTCATCTTCATTTTTCTTGTAATTAATCATCATTCCTTAGTGTATGCCATCCTCACATACCACCCAGTATTTACAAATACGAATAAATACGATATTATATTAATGTTTATATTCTGTAGAGTGCTTCTATACATATTATGTTCCTTTCCAATAGTCCCTTGAATAGCGAGATTTTTGAAAAACCGCGACTTACGATATATTAGTAATTTTAGGTCACTACTAGAAACAAACAGTGTACAGCAGCTGAACGCTGCTCTTTGTGAAATCGAAGGGTAAGATATCCTTGATCAACGAATACGCTCCTTACATGTTACGACCTTAGAAAGAATGACAAGTTCAGGGCTGTCATCATTGTGACATTGATGAAGTTGACTAGTCAGAACGAACGTATAAGTGCACGTGCATGTACTCCAGAACTGGCAGTGTCTAAAGATTTTTATGCTTGACAATAATTCCATTGATCTAGTAAGAATCATACTTTTCTGGTTATTCTTAATATTTCCAACATTTTGTTGCAAAGAATACTAATTCGTTTCTTAGTTTTTTTTCTTCTTTTAATTGGCTTAATATTTGTATGTTTTATGTTAATATTCTACGTTTCTTGTCATGTATATTATGATTGTATTTATTTTTACCATTATCATGTGAAACTTAATTCCATTTTTTGGGGGCTGTATGCCAAAAACATATTAAATAAATCTAATCCAATCTAATCAATAGTCATTCACAAAGGGCTATATTTTGAACTTTTATAAAACATTCATAAAAGGTAGTACAAAATTGAATTATTTGAAAAACGGCCATTTTATTATATACCCCGATAATATATTGAGATCCTCATTTCCACTGGCACATCATTCCTTTGCGATTCCTGAAATACTGCCTGATCTCCTTATATTATGGCCATTAGCGTCTCTTCCTTGTCCTTACAATTAGTGTCCTCTTCCATTTTAAATACGTATGTTGATAAATACTTTATTCTTTTATAAAATTTTCATTGTATTAAGTCTTTATTAATTTATAACATGCTCATAAACCTTTATTGCTTTATACATACCTATATATCAGGATATCTGAGTATAAAATTGCCATATATCAATGTCTTTGCTACTTTATAACATTCCCATATATTCAGCTCTTTATTCTTTATAAAAATCCTTTATATCAGGTTTTATTACTTTATATTTCCATATACAGACTCTTAATTACTTTATAAAATTCCAATGTATCAGGCTCTTTTTTGTTTTATAAAAATCCCATATATCAGGGTCTTTAATGTTTAGAAAATTTTTATATATTTCAACATACCTATATATCAGGATATCTGAGTATAAAATTGCCATATATCAATGTCTTTGCTACTTTATAACATTCCCATATATTCAGCTCTTTATCCTTTATAAAAATCCTTTATATCAGGTTTTATTACTTTATATTTCCATATACAGTCTCTTAATTACTTTATAAAATTCCAATGTATCAGGCTCTTTTTTGTTTTATAAAAATCCCATATATCAGGGTCTTTAATGTTTAGAAAATTTTTATATATTTCATATATTATAAAATTTATATATAATATTTTATTGTTTTACATGTTATTGCTTTACATTTTATTGCTTTATATTCTTGCTTTTATTGCTTTTATATTTTAGTTTCTATATAACATTTTATTGCTTTATATTTCCATAGAGACTTTTTAATTATTTTATAATTCTTTAAAATTGACTTTAAAATTCCCATATATCGGGGTCTTTCAGTTATTGTACCGCAGGTAGTTCATCAGAATCTTTCGTGTTTTGAATGCAAGAAAATTTACTACTACTTAGCTGCTTCAAGCAATGGCTCAATTTTTCAGTGCAATATTGGGGAGAGAAACTCAATTTTTTACATTTCTACTCAAGACTGAGATAAAAGAAATAATTAATATTAAAAAATGTTTGTTCTACTCTACTATAGGTACTCGTAAATAAACGCTGTAGAATATGCCCACCAGTTCTTTTATTATTAATTCTGAGGTTCGTAAACATTTATGACCGCCAGAGCCCTGTCAGTGTGATCTCTCGGCCTCCGGACGTGTTTTCTCGTTACAGGCAGTATTGCCTATCACAGAAGAGTGTGGAGTAGGCGCTCCTAAGCGCAAAAAAAATCTAAGGGCAGCATTAGCATTAGCTAATCCTGTCCATGTTCCCAAAGTAGTCAGTCATTGTAATAGTCATTCAATTGGTTTATTTATTTTCGTTATAATGCAATAAAGTCATTGCTATTTAGTCAATTCTCCTATTAGTTTTTGATAATCTCAGTTTATATTTATTAAGGGGAATGATGGATTGAGCAATATTGTCTTAGATTTTTCGTTTCTTAGTAAATCTTGATTTATGGTTAGCAAGGAAAAGGAAAAAATGTAATTTTTATTTCATTCTTTTTTTTTGTTTATTATTTTTTAAAATTTCAAATAGAAGTACAATCAAGTTGGCCATTATAATACTTTGCATGTTCTAAACTTGCCAAAAAAAGAGCAACCAGTCATTATTATGAACAGTCACGTTTAGCCATATTGCGAATACATGTATTTATTTCAAAATTAGAATTTTGTTTCGTGTTTATAATTTAATATTATACATTATTAATTCATGTTGGTCCTTCTTTTAAAAAAATCTACTGCAGTATTTTATATGATGTAGGATTAGTTTTTTATTCATTCGAATTTTTATAACTGTACAAATTATAATTACTTGTTAAAAATACAAGTTCTTTTATTTAACTGAATTTTTTTTAACAATATATGTACATAATATTGATGAAATTATTGTCTTTGCGAGTTCACCCCCCCCACATAAAATTTTACAATGGAATGGTTCCAAAAAACAATAAATTAAACGTAAAATTTAAAATATAGAAATAATAAAGAATGAAGAATACATCTTGTTTGAAAAGATCAAACAAATTATAATATACTCTTGATTTTTGGGAGGAGGGGGGCAATGCACTGCGACCTTAGGATCTATTGTGCTATACTCCCAGAGTGCCGCAGACTGCCCATAGCACCCAAACAGATGTCCCAGGCGAACACTGTCTACAAACACCTCCATCAGGTTAAGATCCCTAAGGAATCCTTAATAACCTGACGGGCTCTAGGGAGGGTATATTCCTCTTCTCCTCCTGGTAACTACCCAGGTTCTTAAATCTTCTCTGGGTGGCAGCTTCGCAGTCCGTTAGGAGAATAATGGAGTTTCCTCCATCTCCCCACAGAATCTGCATGTGCTGTGACTCTCCAAACCCACTTCGTAAGGTGTCCTCTGACTCGACAGTGCTCCTTTGAGAAAACCTTTAAGAACGCGGAGATACACTTTCGATTTATAATTAGAAATTTTTTCCTTTGATATTATAGATTTATAAAAAAGTAAATTCAAATTCAACTTTATAAACTTAGCTAAATCTTAGTTATTATTGGTTATGTTGTTAACAAAAAAAGAAGATTAAGCTTTATGGGTAACTAAACTATTTAGTAAATTATTTCACTTTATTTTTTTGATTTATTATATTATTAATAATTTTATTCCAGTTACTATTTTAGTCCCTTAAGAAGGAGATCTTGAGATTTGAGCAAATTCAACACATAAATACAGACTAAATATTTTAGGACAGTTTCCATTATTAGGATCCCGTTTGTTTATCCAGTTTTCCTTTTTATTAAATTTTTGTAATATTCACTCATTAGTTGGGACATAGGACATATCACAAAGATATATTTTTAAATCTTCATTTAGTTGGAAATGACAAAATTTGGGTCTGAAGGTTAATGTTGTTATACTGTGTCCTTGTAATTTTAAGTATTTACTCTTCGGTGCATAGTTGTTTATTAATCTTTTACAGAAGTTAGTTTGGTCAAGTGTTAAATATGAATGTGTTGTGTGTGAGGTCAGAACTAATAATTAAACGGTAATAAGGACTGAAAGTAGAATTGAATAAATGGTTTTCAAATTATTTCAATATTACTTTCTAGAATTTCCTTTTATTATTCAAAATCAAATACATTTTATTTGATTCAACATAACAACTCATTTATAACAAATGTTTTTAACTAAACATACGTACATATCAAATCACTTCTGAATTCTGTTTTAACATAAGAAACTTCAAACATAAATTCTCTCTACTTTGTCTGCGTGTTTGTTATATATTCTAACTTGGTAGGACGCATATGGGTAAATAAGTTGTTTGAATTAATACACAGTTTACATTTTAATTATAAATGCGTATTCAGTTTGAAAAGTTATTCTACTGTATACATAAACACAAACATACAAGAGATGTTTTGTATCTTCATTTTGCGGTTTCTTTATGGCCCTGATATGCCTATATATCTTTTACCATATTTAGCTTTTAAAGAGTTGATCTTATATTTCCTTTATATTGACTTTGTAATTTTAGTAATTAATTTAATGATCATATAGTAATTAATGCTGTGTTTGTATTTGTAAATAGATTCTGCGTTCCCTTTCCAGTTAAGTCTTCATCATCCGATCCTGAAATCTGCTATACCATCCAAAATACACGAAACATATCATAACCTACAGGCACTTCTTTAAATTTCATCCCTTTTTATTCGAATTTAGTAGGCATTATATTCCTTTTAATTATCTCAGAATGTAACGATTTTTTTTCTTGTTATGCCAGACACAACAGCTCAAATTTTTTCGATACATTGATATTATTGCAATAATTTGATTGTCCTTTAATATGATAAAAAAATGTTGAAACAGTAAAATATATATTGAAATTTATTATAGACTAGTCTAATGTTATGGGTTATCCAGAACCATCCTAAAATCATAAACATTTTTGAATAAAAGTAATAGACCTAGTTTTCTTTAGTAGATTGTAGATTGTAGTAGGGGATTGTCGCACTGCGACCTGAAAGATCTGTTCTGCCCTGCACCGGAGCCTTCTCCAATGCACAGCCGGCCTCCAAGCAGTCAGACAACACTGGCCATCACCGGACAGTGAGTTATATATAGAGGCTCCTAGGAAGAGAAAATCTAAGGGCAGCATGCTTAGTCCAGCGTGTTACCACTGAGCTAATCCCTTCCTTCTCCCATGGAGAATTAAGGGATTAATATTAATCCCTTTCGTTAATAAGGCTTTCGCCAATTAACTAGGAACGGAGACCCTAGTTTGTGTACTGCGTTTGTCCTTGTCTGTAAAGTGTAGAGTGTATGAAGTTTAAGTGTGTTATGTACTGTTCTGACGAAGTGCATGGAGTACTGAGACTTCTTGCGGGCAAATTTTCTTTAATAAGCGTAATAAGTTTAAAAAAAACTTGGAAGCTCCGCTTGAACGTTTTCTCACTGATAACTTCATGTTCCGTTCACTGATGTTATCTGAACGGAATTTTGAGCTATTTGCAACTTTTTTGGTTAAAATCACTTCTTTTTCGGACATAATAATTGCAGTAGGGAAAAGCTCAATTTTGAATCTCGGAAAATGATCCATAGTACGTTGCGATTATAAAGAGAAAGTAAGAATGTTACTTACAACCAATTTTCAACTAGTTCTCAGCAAAGTAGACCTTTTCAGGGTTAATATAGCTATGATGAGTTGGTAAGTCGATAATAAAACCGCACAGTGACTGACTAATATGCAGAGTTTAAATTATTCTGAAACTTCTAGGAATGGATACTATCGTAAAATGTAATAAAAAGAACCTTCTGAGGGCCATTTGCCCCTTCCAGTGAGTCAGTCAGTCTTTTATATATGTATATATGTATAATTTTTCTTATATTTCTTGTGGACAACTTGGTAGGCAAATCTTGAAAATAAATTATTTTCCAGCTTCGAAGAGACTTGGAAACAATATCCAGGATTCAAAAATATTATACAAAATTAATCTCAATGCCCAAATAATAAATTCATCCATCTTCTCAAAGTCTTAATTTTGTAACAAACAATTTTAACCGATTATCATCAAATTAGCTACGCACAACTGAACTCAATAGTTCCATAACAGTCGCAGCGAACGCCTCCTTTGAGCCTGCAAGCGCACGTCAGCTACGCCCAGTCTCTTCTTACACGCCCAGTACAATGTATTGGCGAATGAGCTTCAACTTAACAACAAATCTCCCACCTAGAAGCTGTATAAGCAACATAATAAAAGCCGACCAAGTGCTTTATTAATCAGTAGCCAGATAAACTTTAGAGACGCAGTCGTCAGTTCAACTCTACCAAAATAGGCTACACTTTAGCCAATCCATCGTTAAAACAAGGAAGAGCGACATCGCTCTTTAAGCGACTGGGACAACTAACGAGTTACCAGGTTACATTCAACACGTTATCAGCAATCTTCAGTTTCGCTGTCACCCTCTATGTATACATTCTTCCCTCTTTTCAAGTATCGTAAAACATAAATTGTTTGTAACATAATTTTCAGCTAGTGTGTTCTCATTATAGAACATAGAACTTAGCGAATCTGATGGCGAAAACCAGAATTAAAAGTCTGCGGGAACCGCATCGGCATACTTACCACAAGCTCCCCCAATAAATATCGCCGTCTGGCGCACGGACTTATTGGCCCTTCATAGGCTGATGGGCCAATTTTTTATTAAATTTTTACTTTTACATAAATATATATATATATACTGTTACAAATAAACTTCTTATGTTATCTGTAAATTATTTGTGTGTATGATTTGTTATATGTTGGCAAACCATTTGGAAATATAACTGCTGGATTGTTATATACAGATATTGTACTGTGGTCTGTGTGAGTGTGCGGTGTCTTCCAATATATAAATTCTGTCTAGTAATCTGAGTATAGAATACGATATTCCTTATCCAATCTTCTCAGTGAAATTCGATGCTGACGATAAAAAGCAGGAATGGTTCTGCGAACAAAGTGGTAGAGTTGGACGGGGAGGGGGGGGACCGAACAGAATACCAGCTTCTCTTTTACTTCTGTGTCCTATGAGGTGGAACAGTCCTTATTTTCTTACTCCGTTACACCTATATATCTACATTTTCCATACACAATATTTGAAACACATATGTAGAATGTTCTTGATTTTGTTTTTATGGAAATTTTATAAACTATTTATTACTCTTTTTTTTATTATTATTATTACCGGAAGTAAGAAATGTGCGCAAATGAATTTATGTTGCATTTTTACAATCTTATTTCCTGCTTCTAATTTTAAATCTTAAGTTTTCACAAAAAAATGCATGTTTTGAGGCACCCTTAAGTAAAAAAAAAAAAAAAAACAATAAAAAAATAAAAAATAATCCGGTGTGAAACACTCACATCACTATCACTTACTGCAGTCTACATAGTTAAGTTTATACAAATTTTCTTCAAACTTATAATCTTTACTAAATGTTTATTTGTTTACAATTTAATATCAATGGGAGATGGTAAACTTTAATAAAATGACTTTTTCGAAGAAAGCGTATAACCTTCCCCTTTCACCAAAACTTCTTTAAAATTACATTCTCGGGAAAAATTACTGCCACCAAAAGTGATAGGAAGTCTTTGTATTCCTGCTTAGTGTAAACGTATTTCATGAAATCTGTCTTATTATGTAAAAAAATCACAAAAAACTGGAATAACTGATCAACTGATATTTTTCTAACTCAAAATGTTGACGACATATTTAATTCTAATTAATATTATTTAGATAATAGAATGCTATAATAAACTGATATAGCACTTTAGAGGAAAACATAACCCTATTCCTCTCCCAAAAGCCCCCTTAAATGAATTTTCTCGGAGAAATGTTTCAAAATAAAAGTTATAGCTTTTTGAATGTGTAATTGATATGCTGTGTTTAAATAAAATCTTTAGAACTTTATTCGAAAAAAACTATAAAACTTAAAAAAACTATTTCAGTAATTAAGCGTTTCCATTCAACCGATTTTCTACAAACTCTAAATTATGGCAACATATTTAATTCTAGTTAATATTATACAGATATTAAAATCGTATAATAAATTAAAATAAATTTAATTAGTAAAAACAACAACCCCACCTCTCGCTCTGTTTGCAAGAAAATTGCAATAAAGTGTTCAGTAAAATTCAGTAAAGTGGTATATCCGGCCGAGAAATTGTGGCAGATAACTTTACTATCGGATCGCTTATTATGCCTAAACGGATTCTTCAAGTTAGAACTTTTCTTTCAATTTTTCGTTTTTAACCACTAAAAATGTAATAGCAAGAGAGAATTACATCAGCAAGAGAGAAAGCAGGCTCTCTCTGGTACTCTCTGACTTAAGCAGGCTAGAATGGGGAAAACCGGTATATAAGCCAGTGAGAGACCTAGACATCTATCTATCAGATTCAACCATACATGGCATCGTGTCATATCTCTTACTCCCACCTTCTATTCTATAAAAATCCTTACAGTCCAGTACAGTATGTGTAAGCTTATAGGCATATTATAACAGTGTCTTCATATCTCGTCTAATTAATCAATCCTAATTTCTCTCCTCATCAGCAAGAGAGAGCAGACAGACGAGAGAATTAAGAGAGAGAAAGCAGGCTCTCTCTGGTACTCTCTGACTTGAGCAGGCTAGTGTGGGGAAAACCTGTATATAAGCCAGTGAGAGACCTAGACATCTATCTATCAGATTCAACCATACATGGCATCCTGTCATATCATCGTATCATATCTCTACTCCCACTTTCTATTCTATAAAAATCCTTACAGTCCAGTGTAGTTTGTGTAAGCTTATAGCCATATTATAACAGTGTCTTCATATCTCGTCTAATTAATCAATCCTAATTTCTCTCCTCATGAGCAAGAGAGAATTACATCAGCAAGAGAGAGCAGACAGACGAGAGAATTGAGAGAGAGAAAGTAGGCTCTCTCTGGTACTCCCTGACTTAAGGAGGCTAGAGTGGGGAAAACCTGTATATAAGCCAGTGAGAGACCTAGACATCTATCTATCAGATTCAACCATACATCGTGTCGTGTCATATCTTTACCCCCACCATTTTATTATATAAAAATCATTACAGTCCAGTGCAGTTTGTGTAAGCTTATAGCCATATTATAACAGTGTCTTCATATCTCGTCTAATTAATCAATCCCAATTTCTCTCCTCATCAACTCCATTATAAAAACCACTTTATTCGATCTCAGTGGACTTCAAAACGTATATTTCCGGTTAAAACTTAATATCGAAGATATTACACAATTATAATACTTCACCTTACTAGAAGTAAAAGTAAATATAATTTCAGTAGAATATATGTGGTAGTTACAGTTACCCCCCTCATCTGTATAATATTAAGAGCAATTTTCTATATTTATTAGAAAAATCGAAATTGTTCCCTTAGAAATGAGAGAATTGCTGTAATAGAAACTCAAGACGGTATTTCAAAGCTTTTCTTTTTTTGCTGGAAATGAGTTAAATCCAGCCGTAAAAAAAAATGAAGAATTCTTTTATTAAATCTTTTACCACTGCTGTATTCTTCCATTGGACTTCTCTTTACACCCACACACTTATATATATACATCAATGACTAAAATGAAAAAAAAAAACCAAGATGGGGCAGGAACACATCTAGTTTTATTGAAAATGGTAGTGTTAGATCTGCAATATTGTACAACAGTCGCATGTTGCTAGTTTCCTCACACAGATTGCACATTTCTCACCCTATACACGATTGAATTGCATCCGTGGCAGATGTTCGAAAATGAATTTTTTCCGGAAATCACATTTTCTTTTTTTTTTTGTGATGGTGCGTCATGTTTGCTTAGCGGCAGTTAGCTTGGGGACTACAGTTAGCTTGAGACTATATAGTTAGTTCAATAGTTAAAAGATAGTTCCTGGGTTTATGTGAAAATTATGACGCTATTCTCTCAGTTCATATTACTTAATCCTGCGATATAGCTGTCTAGCGTTCTTGAGATATAAAGAAATTCAGCTTAAAATATAACATGATTTATTTACTCTGTAGTTTTTGAGGTGTAATTAATCCGAAACTTATATTTTTTGAGATAGATATTTTTCACAATGTTGTTACTTAGCTTTGTGTTGTAGAAAATCTAAATGTGATAGACAGTTAAAAAGTTGATTCTTGAGATACTTTGGTGGAAGAATGAGTGTTGAGTTGCTTGTGCTAGTTCATCGGCGATAAAGTATTGGATTCTTATTATAGTAGTGGATTTTTATTTTCTTACAACACACTAAAAGATGGTTGATATTATGTGAAAAATTTCAAAATTAATTTTCCTAAAAATACATCTTTTGAAATTCCCTGTTTTCGACTTAGTTTTTTCAGTCTGTCAACTGGTTTTTCTTCAGTTGTTTGGCTTTAACGATATTTTTTAAACTTTGTATATATTTACTGATTTTTTTTTTTTTAAACAGTTTCCACAAAATTTTAAATGTTATGTCGTTCAGGGATGATTTGCAACATCCTTAAGTTACGTAATATTATGATGCATCAAAAGTATTGCTAAAATTCCAAATTTGACAAATATCGATTTATCGGAAGGTGCCGATTTTGAGACCGGAATGGCGACACCGTTATTTACTTCTGTGCAACCATTAACTCTTCTTACTTTTAGCGCTGCTATTCATGAAAAAGTTCTGGCCAAATTTTTTCGTACCTCAAGATTTGAATTTAAGAAGGCCCGAAAGACTTTCAATTCGGCTATTGAACACTGTTTATATTATTCGAGAATAAAAACACTGCAAGGATTTTACACTGTATATAATTTAGATGACTGGCCGAATGATGGTGTGAGAACTTTTGGTCGTTGAGATTTGATGTTTATTCGAACGGCGTTTTGAATGAGAGAAAATGATAGTCAGGCACCCTTTTCATACGGGTGGCTGAACCAGCCTCTACTCTCTTAACTTCTCTTTCCAGTGCCCAGATACGCTCCTTAGATTGCCTCCTCTACGAGCTTGAATAGGGAGACATATAATCCATTACGCAATCCCTTCTGCTGATGATTGGACATTGGAAGAAGAAGTTAAGAGAGTAGGGGCTAATCCAGCTGCCCGCTTGAAAGGAGTGCTTGACCTTTCAAACTCCATTCGAACAACCATCATCACTCAACGATCATCGTTTTCACAACATCACTTTCTTCTCACGCTACTATACACTTACTCTAAATTATACACACTGTAAAGTATTTGCAGTGCTTACATTCTCGTGTAATATAAACAGTGTTCAGTAATCTAATACATTTCAACTTAAGTATTTCTTATCTGTCCAACTCTCAAAAATAAGTAATAATAATAATAATAATAATAATGTGTTTATTTTTCATTTATATGACCATGACAATGAAATTAAATATAAAAAAAGAACACATTTGCTTGGACATAGTCCATCAACAGAGCAGCACAGCTGTCTGATAAATTAACAAGAAATTCATATTCGATACAAAAACAAAAAAATAAAATTACTACAATTTATATACAATTATTGTAATAAAACAAAAATATAAAGTATATAAATCACAAAAATCAATATTACCTCGGAGAATAAGAGAACATATACAATATCTCATACTTCGGTTTATAAAAAAGAATTACTTAAAAGAAAGAAACTAGTAATGAAAATTATCTACCATAAACTGTCTGTACCTACCTGGTAAGACATTTCCAATTCTTACCATTTAAAAACTTAAAGAATTGAGGTTTACTTAACTGCATTTTCCCAAAACTGCCAACTCTAAATTCTCCCAATTCAGGATAAACGGCAACATAGTGATAAACATCCTCTACTTGACCCAGATTACACAGACTACACAAATGCTCTTGCTCGTTTCTCCCAACTCTAAAATTCAGTCCTAAGAGCTGTCCTTCTAACCTTGAATATATTTTTCATCATAATAAAATTATTATCATCTGAAATATAATGGTTATGTAAAGTCAGTGGCAAATTTTTATATATGCTATGATAAACAGAACCATTTGCTTTTGTCAATAAACTATATTTAAATTCTTCTTTAATTTTATCCAGTAAATAGACTTATTAGATGTGTTGCTATAATTTAGATCACAATTATATTTATAAAATTTTCATGCCAAAATAATTTTTTATTAATATTTTTCTAAGCAAGCAACTTGGTTAACCTGGAATTATCTAATGACAATACTACTTTATGAATATACTTTATATGCAGAGATAATATAAAGATATATAACGGACCAGCCCCTGTTTCCATATATATTATATAGTCTGGAGAATTTCGAGGAAGAGAGAATATTTTTTTAATAAAAAAGGTGTATACTCTTTCAATTAAAGCAAACCGCATAAAACCCCAAGCTTGCACAGCATAACAAATAACTGCTCTTGAGGCAGCGTTAAAAACTTCTAGTTTTGCAGATATGGGGGGCATCATTATTTTTTTAGTAAACTACCATAGGTCAAATTTATTCCAAATTTGGCTGTAGATACTTTTTCTAGGAAATGCTGTCTAAAAGAAAGCCTTGGCGACAAACGAATCCACAGATATATCATATTCATTTACTATTTCTAATTTTTCTTCTAAATATGGACCAGTGTTCATTTCGCGCTAACCTTCCGCCATTTCTGAAAACCATTATTTTTGACTTACTTAAGTTCACTGATAAGTTCCAAGTTTCACAATAAAGAGCCAGATTATTTATCATTCTTTGAAGTATTGAGGAGTGATCAGCCATTATAACAATGTCATCGGCGTATAATAAACATGTAATGTTTATACCCGCTATACGTATACCACCTTCCAAGGCCTCATGTATATCATTTATGTATAACGAGAACAATAGAGGTGATAGTAAACATCCTTGTTTCAAACCCATTTTCGTGGAAAAGCTTTTCGTAACGCCCTCCGGAGTCCATGCACTGGGCTCTGTCTGTTTATACAAACCTTGCACCACATTTATGAATTTAGTACACACACCCATCGTATATAATTTATAGAAGATATTATTTCTGTTTGGCGAGTCGAACGCCGACTTCAAATCGATAAAACAGCAATCTAATTTTTCCCCTTTATTTCTAGTTTTCAATTTGATAATATTAAATAAATTGAAAATGTTGCCTACTATCGAATATTCTCAGCTTGGTATTCCAATAAAACATTATTTTCAGTTACCCATGTTTTTAACCTCTGCAAAACTAAACCAGTAAATAGTTTGAAAATGCAGTCTGAATAAGAAATTCCTCTCTAAATCCCGGGAACATTTACATCTTCTTTTTTAAGTAACGGAAAAATTATCGATCGCGATAAACTTGCAGGCTCATCAGATGATTATTAAATACATACCCAAAAGTAAGTGCTACAATTATTTTTGTATTATCAGATCATTATTAACAACTCAGTTTATAATTATTATAAGCTTTGCTAGAATTCAATTTTTAAAGTAAATCAGTAAACCAGAAAGCTACTATGTTGAACAGGTTTCTGAATTTTTGAAATTTTCTGAAAATTAGCGCCAACGATTTTCTTTTAACTAAGCATTTAAACAAATCACAGAGCATTGAAACATTTTTCTTAAAAAAAAAAAAAAATTTAGTGAGGGTTTTTGTAGAATCTGTGACTTTAGATTTCTAGTATTATTGGGACTAAAAGGGCCTTATTGTGCACCAGATGCAGCCATATTCGGGTACTACAACTTTGACGAAACCAAAATTGTTTTTCACAGCACCACCAAATATTTATCTTAGAACAACTAAACTAGTAATTTTTTTTTTTTTATGGCATCAGTTTACACTATTAGCCAGAAAGTGTTTTCTTAATAGGTCCTAATTTTTGCTTAGAGTAAGACTACTACTGAAGTGGACCAGTTCTTCGAAAGCTTTTCAATTTTTCAGTGTACTAGGGTACGTTATGTTTGCCTGCAATTAATTTCTTAAATTTTTAAAGAGCAGGTTTCTGTTGTGCGTATATTTGGTGCACATCATGACAAATGTGATGTTTCTTTATCTATTTGTGTGTAGATATTTCTAACATATGAAATGATTATATCGGAGTCTATTGATAATAGTGACAAACTGTTTAGAAAATGAACCATCGCGAAACCAAGGTTTATGGACCTACTACAGGGACTGACGATTTATAAAATTGACCCTTATGAGTCTCTTTGTAAGTCCTTTGCCACTTATCGTTTATTTTCTTTCTAATAAAGACACATAGTACCGGGGACCGATCAATGCTGCCTGCTTCACCAATATGTCCATTCTTTCATTACCCTCTATCCACACTAGCCTTATTGTTTTGCCAACACTTATTAGATTATTAAACTTTTCATTATATTAATAATTATGTGTGTGACAATAGTCGCACTAACTGTAACACTAACACAAACACTCGTGAAGAAAACACTTATTTCTACTAGCGAATACACATAATATTCCTGAATAGATACTGATGGAACTGTGGCCTGTGACCAAATGTCTATTTTTTTCCCCATCGCCACCATCGGGAAGGAATACGTTTCGATTTGCCTGGTTGAACCTTCCGTGCGTGTTCAGCTGGTACCGTCGCTGGGACCTCTTGAGTATAAACCACCCGCACAGTTGAAACTCGGACAAGCGGTGGATCGCTGAGAGGTGTTTTCTGGTCTACATTCCGAAGGCGCCTAGTAGTTGAGGTAGTGGTACCTATTGACCATTAACAGATGGCGCCACAGGGGTGATGGAACCTATTGACCACTAATAGATGGCGCCACAATGTGGTTATATATTTTTTATGTATTTTAACTGATTGAAGTTTGTATAAAGCACTTTGGCAGTCTGAAACAATTATAAAACTAAACTAGTAAACATTTTTAAGTTGAAGAAATTAATCACAGTTAATGAAAATCTCACACTAGATTTTTTTCAATCTTCGTCCTTTCTTTTTACAGAAGTTTTTAATAAAATAGTCGAAAGTTTTTTTATCACGATGTGATATACTGCCGTCACCATGAAAATTACTTTCTTTTTCTTTCCTTAATCTTGAATTTACATAAATTTACATTTAAATAAATGATTTAAAATTTGCATAAATAAAATGCTTCAAGGTACAAACACTCATTACAGTCATTTTTTTTTTTCTAGTAGTAGTAGTAGTATATAATTTACAATATATCATGTATAAATATAAATAATATGTAAATAATATACAAATTAAAATTAAAATATATACCTACACATATATATATATATACACATATATACACTCAATAAAATAATAAACATCTATTGTGGTGAACTCTTTGCTAATAGAACTAATCCATTTTACATTTTCCTTCTCGGTTTAAATGGATTAAACTTATCAGTTGTAGGTACCATCGCTAATCCTATTAAGATATATCTGGCACATTATGTATGCTTTTACAGTACTACATTTAAGCACAGATTGATCTGTGACGTCATTTCAACTGTGGTTAGTGTGATAGTTGAGGGTGGTATGCTGAACTGCATAGTACACTTCAATAATTTCACTTTAATCTCCCCTGTGTCATATCCATTTTTTTTTTTTCCTTTTTCAGAAGTACATAATCTATGGAAGGCTTATGTTTTCATGTATTCTAATACAATTATAAGCATTGCATTTTTAATATTTTAAATTATTATTGCATTTTAAAATTGTTTCGTCGTTTGACCTTGTGCCTTACTCCTTGTTAGTGGAGAAACTGAAGTTGCTAGGCTTGTGTTGTCCTATGCTGAAGTGGTTTGAAGATTACCTTCGTGATAGAAAATGCCGGGTGATGTGGCATTCGGAGGTATCACGTTGGTTCGATGCTGTATCTTGTGTACCTCAAGGATCACACCTTGGACCGTGGCTCATCCTAATTTTTATTAATGACCTACTACTAAGGATCTCGGATGTCGAGGTACTTGCATTTGCGGATGACTTGAAGTTTTTCCATAAAGTTGCTTCTCAGTCGGACTGCGTAATTCAAGATACCCTCCGCATTGTTTCTGACTGGTGCTGTAGTAATGGCATGGAGCTTAATGTTAAAAAATGCCAAGTCATTTCTTTTTACCGTAAAAAGAGTTTTATATCATATCAGTACCTCATTGATGGCAAATCATTGGAGAGGACTCGAAACGTGAAGGATTTAGGAGTTACTCTGAGTCATGACCTCTCTTTCACGAATCAGTTTGAATATGTACGTAGGAAAGATCAAGAGCACTGGGTTTTGTAATAAGGCACACTCGTGATCTTGGAGATCCCAAAGCGGTGCTAGCTGTGTATAATGCATATGTTAGAAGCCTTCTTGAGTATGCGTCATTGATTTGGTATCCTTACACTAAGAAGGATACAGCTAGACTTGAAGCTATACAAAACCGTTTTATCGGGACATTTAACAAAAGGTTATCCAGCGGTGCTACTCATTTCTGCTCTCTAGAGTCTAGAAGACGTAATGCTGGTCTTCTATTCTTAAAGAAGCTCTTGAATGGTGAAATTGATTGCATGGCGCTACTTGCTGCCATTCCTTTTCATGTACCAAATCGCTGCTTGCGCAGTACTTCGCATTTCGTGATCCCTACCATTAAGATTAATGCGCTGTTCAACGCTGACATCATTTGTAGAATATGCAGGTCATGGAATGAGTATATTCCTAGTGATGTGGGTTTCCAAATGGCGTCTGGACTTTTCAAAAAACATTTTTGCATTACTTGAAGTTTTACTGTTAAATGAGCATGTATTATTTGACTATTATTATATTTATGTATCACTGTATGTATCACATGTAATGACTTCAACCATAAGGCTTATGCCGTTTGTTGATAAAAAAAGTATAATAAATAAATAAATGGATTTCTTTGCTTCATCTCATTGTGAGGGAGAAACAATTAACTTTTCCTACTTTTTTCTTCACTTGTTGTTATCAGAATTCAAATTTCAATTTGAAACTAACTAGTAGAGAAATGTTGTTAAAATTATTCTCTTTTAAATTTGATTAACTTAATGAAAAAATTGAAGTATATAGAATGTAAACATTTTTTATATTATTATTTCAATAACTCTTGGGTATTTGCCACAAAGATTTTGGTTAAAGTGCAAACAGCTGAAATGTCGCATTATGATTTTTTTTTCCCCCCTTTTCGAACGCCCAAATTCGTTGGTTGCCACAAATTGAAGTCGGCTGTCATGGAAAAAATTTCTGTTGTTTTTCATTGAGCTGAATAACCTGCCACTGTTAATTTTCCTATTCATTTTTATGTATTCTATTGTTCCTCTCTAACGCAGTGTTTATACGGAAGTTTTATTTTACCGCTTTTCACCTAGATGGTTTTCTATATTTTTTCCGAAATCTTAGATTCAATCATTTACCAATAAGTTTATAAACTTCCCTGCTGAAGACCCTGCTGGATCTTGGAACTTCTTAACAATAGATGAACTCCGTTTAAATTGCTGGGAAAAGAAAATTTTTCGTAGCATCTTTTTCCCTGCAGTGTAAAACGGTGAATACTGGGCCAGAAGAAACTGAGTAAGAAGGCTAGGTCTAGCCGCAATAAAGAATGCTGGATCATGGTGGTTGGGGTAATTTTACAGGAGGGATGAAGAGCGAGGCCCAAAGGGCATCAGGTGGACGAAGGTCACGAGGAAGGTCTTGGTTAAGATGGCTGCATTGTGCAGCGAGGGAATGAGCCACGCCGTTTGGGTGTTAAACAGTAAGGAAAATGACAAGCAATTGCAAAGAGCTGAATACTCTCATAAAAAAAAAGGCCAAAGGCCAAGTTTCGGCATGGACCTTAGTGTCACAGAGTAAGTAGGCAGAGCAAAAACGACAACAAATTGGTCTAGAAAACACATTTAGCCCTGGGTTTTTAATCCATGTAAGATTCGCAGTAGTCTGAACAGATCGGACAATAATCTTAAGGGGAAATATTCTAAGCTCTTCCACCAAACTTGAACCTAATCTCTCCACGACCCAGCTATTTTGATATAAGATAAATGGCTACTTCTTCCTGTGTATCACAAACTCTTCAAAAGAGATCTTGCATGAGTCTCTTTACGTTGGAATGTCTTTTTAAATCAAAGTGCCAGAAAGAGATCTGATGACTAGATACTTGTGGGCGGTCCATGAAAGAAATAACATTATCTTACTCTCAGAACCCACTAGGACCCATAATGAGCACCTTAAACTGCCAGCAATCTACCTAGCTCATACATATGAATGAATGCTTTGAAGTTGTCCAAGACTGGAAGCTTTACAAAGAGCGGTCAATAGGGCCAGTTAAGAGGAGAGTCATGTAACCTGCTATTCAAACTAGAAGGATATCCTTGGATGAAAATAGTTTTTCAATCTTCTGAGCATTCTTATAGTCAATTTGAAGTGAAAACTTGAGAACTTAGTGCTTTAGCGAAGACTGAATAACCGGGCAGGTTTTTAGATTTGAGTTGCTAATCCATTACCAAAATAAGCGAGCGGTAAAGGAGTTAGATATATAAATGTACATTTATGTATCATGTGGTAGAAATGACGTTATACACACACACACACACACTTTCCTAAATTTTCTCGTTATATATATATTAGTAATACTAATAGAGTTATATCTGACAAGGACAGTTCTATAAAACAAAGTACATCATAGTGTATTATATGTGTTAGCAAATACTGGATGGAAGCCATACGTCATTTTAGTAGCAATGGAACAAAGCACACACAAAGAGCTGGTGTGGCATGTTATTTATAAATATATATATATATATATATATATATATATAATACAGCCATTGTATATTGTAGTATATAGGAGCTACGTTCTAAACCAATGTGCCGGCATATAACATGCATGTACTTGTATACTTGTTATTTACAGCACCTGTTCTGTAGAGAAACAGCAATTAGCTACACTCTTTACTCATTAAATATACACTTGTTACAAGCGACAAATCTAGAGAGTGACTAACCTAGTGCTGTTGCACATCTCACTTCTACAACCTACGTGTAACTACCATACTCCTATGTACTATGTATATACCATTGCTATATCTCTTCCATTATTTCTCCAAATTGTTGTAAAACACTATATATTTATAAAGAGCTTTACATATTATATAAAACAATTAAAATGATAACGACTTCATCAGCAACCACATCATTGTTAACTTCCATATGGTAGAAATGAGATTATGCTAAATATATTTTCTCATTATACATATATATAGTACATAGTAATTCTGATTGGGTTGTATCTGACAAGGACATTTCTATAAAGCAAAGTACATAATAGTGCTTTACTTAATAGTGGAAAACAGAGACAGTGGATGTTTTTTATTAACACTTCTTGGCCCAAAACCTAAACTATTTGCTAAATAATATATTTACAAATGTATGATTCGATCAATAATTCTCCACTTCTTCACGATTGATAAGATTGTTAGAAATTTTTTTTGCATATCTGGCAGGGCATCAAAAAATAAAACAGTTACATGGGAGCACACAGGCAATTTAATGCCTTAGAAGAGGCTTTATTAATCTGGGAGAAGTTATATGAGAACAATTGGAGTAGGATTTTCATCTGGGTCTAGGAACATGACGATCTATCATGTTCATCAGTTTCTTTTCTATTGTTGCTTATTTTTCTTATGTTTCAACAATTTCAAGTTTAGCTGTCGTTAAGATCTGGAGAATTATTGATCGAATCTTATACTAGTATATATTATTTAGAAAATAGTGAGCCAGAGGTATTAATAAAAATCATTAACCTTATATATTTTCTGCTATTTTATCCGTCGTAGCAGCATATTCATTTTGTTCCTGACCGGATTCGGATTCATCCATCGTCAGAAATGTATATATATTATATATATATATATATATACATGTGTGTGTGTGTGTGTGTGTGTGTGTGTGTGAGTGAGTGAGTGATATACATATATGTATAGATATATCTTTTATAATAGTTGGAGAATGTTTGTAATATACAATGAAAAATGGTTAACACGAAACTGAGGGGACCAAAATATTTTTTTTGTCCCGAAATTCGGGTTAAGCGATAAAATAGCTGTTTGTTTTCGTCCCGATTTCTCTGCCATCGTACACGTAAAAAAAATAAGTTTATGTACTAAAATTACAAAAAACACAAATTCACCGAATTTGAAAACTAACTGAAATGTTTTCACAATGGCGGTGTCTTTACCCTTTCTCAAAGACAAGCGGTAACCTAGCAACAATGGCAGCCATTGTTTATTTTGTTCCGTCTAACGAAAAAAAAAATAAGCCAAAAAATCTGCGTAACGATGTGACGCTGAAAACAGGTATATTTTGTTCGTCCGAGTAGTGAAATCTTTTCTTGTTAAACGTTTTTCACAGTAGTTAGTTGTGAGGAATGACCTTAAAGAGTGTCTGAATTATAGTTTATTTGGTCATTCATTATGTTTTTGTGGATAGTCTTGTGCTTGTTTGTATATTTCTATTTTTGCTAGAATGTCCATTCGTCTTCCTTTTGTGCCTTGGTGCATAGGACCATTGTTTTTTCTATAGTTCGTGGTTGTTCTTTATAAGGTAGTTAGCATAAGTGGAGTCGATTTTGTTGTATTTGTATGAGCGTAGGTGTTCTTTGAACTTATCGTTGAGGCGTCTTCCGGTCTGGCCTACGTCCGTGCAATTGCATTCGGGGCAAGAGAGTTTGTATATACCACTTTTGTCATACAGGCTGGTTGTTTCTGTATGTGTTCATATTTTGTTTACAAGTTGATTGTTTGTTGTGAATTTTGTTCTCAAGCCTAGTTTTTTGAAGGCTTTATTATTTTGTAAGCCTCGTTCCCGATTTATGTGAAATTGGTGAATATGTTGGGTTTTCGTCTTGCTTGCGTTTGTATATTTTCCATAATGTAATTACAAGCTGGCAATATGATCTAATAGTTTAGACAAGTGATAAAAAAAAATATATAATGAACTGCTCTTATATGTAACTAATCTTTAAGTACACATAGGGGTCTACATAGATAAGTTTGTTAAAAAACTGCCCCACCATCTTTACCGCCCTGTTCAAATAAGGAAATCCTTAATCCTTTAGTGAAGAAAGATAGAACGATTTTATGGTTTTTTGGTATGATATAGCAGTTTTTTCTCAAAATGTACTACTATTAAGTTGAGTTTTATATCTACAAACTAGAGATAGAAAAAGAGCATGGCGACCCATACTCTTCCTCTGGCAGCAGGCGAAGGACCTTCAAGATATGGGTAGTAACGTTTTCGACATACACTGTCTTGATAAAGTGTCGTAAAATATTATCTTGCGGACGCACTGCTCTCCACTCTTCTCTTCTCTACATTCCCCAGCTACTTCCATTTAGGTCTTATCTGTTTTGGCAGTCTTTCATCCACCATTTGGTATTTCATATTTTCTCACTTAATCCGCTATATATTTATTCATGTAAACAAAAATTAATCTTTTTTTTTGGCTACTATTTATCGATTTTATCAACAGATAATATTATTTTTTTAATATATGAGAATTTAATTGGTTTGATTGTTGCTTTGTTAATATTTGACCCATAATCAAAACTTTAGATTTTATACACAAATTATTCGAGAATTTTGCAGTTTACAGTGCACCAAATGGATTTGGAAGATCATCGCAAGTATTGTGCAGATACACGTGGAATCCTATTTGTGGGTCTTATGGACGTTATAGGTCGCATTGAAGAAATTGTTTCTGAGAATAAATGATTACTTTAGTCAACATTTTTGGAATGGCTAGAACTTGACTTATATTTGTCACTATTGCCATGAAAGATATTTGTTTATAGAGATTTTTCCAGCTTTTCTCCATTATAGTTCTCGCCATTGGTCACCTTTCTCACTCTATTTTCCTAAATAATTCTTAATTTCCCTGTCGATATCTCGTTCTTGCATACAGGCAGCATTGTCTGGAATTGCTGGATTCATTCTAAACAAATGTAAACCATTTTAACCAATTCTACTCAATAATTTCTACAGATGGTCTTACATTTTGGAAAATTAGCCTCATGCTCATAAACCAATTCAACTTGTCTCTTCTTATTTCCTCTTACATTTGTCATGGTTTTTCCCTTCTCAAGCTTGCCCTAACTTCCCTCCAAATGCCCAATTCTTCTTTTTTGTGTTAGTTCGTCATGTTCCAGCCCGGATGGATATTTCTACTCCAATTGTTTTCATATAATCTTTCCCAAATTTTTATAGCTTCAAGTAAGGAATTTACTTGCCTGAATGCTGCCCATATGTGTGATATTGAAAAGTGTCTTTAATGCTGTCATTTCCCTTAATTTTTAGCACCTTGTAATTGAATGATCAATCAGAACGGTGTTTCCAAAATTGCTCATTGCTATTCATGATCGCCACTCGCATAACTTAGTGTCACACTAAATTCGTTCTGCACATTTCGTGGCGACCGCGCGGTAAAAGGAATTTCATAATATGAGCCATATGAAAAAAATATTAAGTATTCATCAACATTAATTTTTTACAAAATATGATAGTTAGAATTGAATGACCAAAAGTTCTAATATAATATGTATAAAAAACTTTATTATACAGTATCGGGCTTTCAACCTGGGAGCCAGGACATTCTCAAGATAACACAACTGTTCATAATCTTCTTTCCGTATGTGACATATCTTTCTGAATATATTAATAGCATAAACGGTTGTCACCCATAATTAACGGTATAACTTTATTTTGTTTGTTGGACTTGGAAGCTTTTACAACATATGATAGTTGGAATTAAATGACAAAAAGTCTTAATATATATAAATATGTATAAAACACTGTTATTTTGTAAAAGTTTTTAAGTCCACTAAACAAAGTTGTAGTATTAAAATTGGTGACGTCCAAGTTTATGCTGTTAATATATTCAGAAAAAATACAAGTCACATTCGGAAAGAAGATTATGAACCAGTTATGTCATCTTAAGAATGATCTGGCTCCCAGGTCGAAAGATCGATATTCTATAATAAAGTGTTTTACGCATATATATCAGGCCGTTTGTCATTTAATTACAACAATTTATTATATTTTGCAAAAGTTCTAAAGTCCAATAAACTAAACAAAGTTATAGTATTAATTTTTGGGTCCGCAGAGCTGGAAAGAAAGCATCAGAGATATTTTCCATGATAGACTGCTTCATTTTTTGGTCATCGATCGGTTTCGGGCGTCCTCCCATCATTAGGATGTCTTGATAAACAATATGTTAACACAGTCCTGCGTAGAGCAAAATCAGTTTAAACATTTGTGTAAGATTTTGGAGTGTGTAAACTGATGTTGCTCTATGCAAGTCTCTGTTATCTATCACACTGTTTATCAAGACATCCTGATTATCACGAAATCGGTCGATGACCATACAATGAAGCAGGCTATCATATAAAATATCTGTCATTTGTCATACATAACTGATTGGGTAGGATTGTTTTCAAATCTGTTCTGCTAAACGTAGTAGATAAGCCGAAGTACCGTTTAGAAGGCCGTATTGTTTATTGGAGAGAGAACTACGTATGTTTTGATATTATTTGCTTCACACGGTGCCCTAAACCCATAAAGCGGCTGAATTTGTGTAGTTTTGCAGCTAAAGTTTATGATAATAGCGTTGCTCGTCTTGTTAGACCATAAAACCTGCAGGGATGCCAATATATCGTTGAAGATAATTTTATTCAAATCTCCAGCAGTTTTAAACAACACATTCTTTATTGTTACATTTGTTTCCTTTAAATAGGTTTTATGTAAGATTTGTTTTTTTTTTATTGAAGCTCATTAATTTTTTTTATGCTTATTATCATTATTATTCTCTATGGAGTGTGTAATGATAACAAGATATGATTGATTGATGGTGAAGTGATAAAACACAATCTGACACCTACATCAGATTCACAGTTTATATTTTTACGATTTAGGAACTAAGAGTTTATGGAAGGTAGAGTGATTGAGCAAAGAGTGATGATTGTTGCTAGCGTGATGAATGTAGAACGGTGCAACGTTGGCTATTGTAAATTGCCTAAAGAGTGATGTGGTTAGTTAGAACTTGTGCTTGTTCTAACCTAGATTAGCTAGTGTGGCTAGCTTGGTGAATCTTTCAAGGTTGATCTTGAGTCTTTTGAAATCAATCTGGTGACCGAATGATCTTTTAAAAGTTTAATTAGGCGATTGATGCTGAGCCCAAGATTTTTCGGCTTTTTATTCCCAGTTTTTCCTACATCTAAAACCAGCTTTTAGGGTAAGATTAGCTGGAGAAGCTGAAGACCATTCGCCAATATGGGGTACTTGGGCCTGACAGGAGTGGTAATGCCTAGTTGATGTGTGATTGGAGCTCAATGGTGGCGCCGTGATGCGGCAACTAATGAAAATATTGAGTCCAACTTTCTGTAGGGCGAATTTCAAACCCTATCCAAAGCTCCGTACAATCACTCCGGGGCCCCATATAGGTACTCTAGAAAAACAGAATTAAGAGAATATAACAAGCCGGGTCTACAACAATAATGCAGACCCGGCCTAATCATGTTTAATTTTTAAAAATGATTAATAACTCACTATATTTATCTTCTTAAATATAAATTTACGCCACACTGGAGATAAACGGCTGCCTGAATATTTTAAATATATTAGTTACGTTTCTCAGTCTATGAGGAAAAAAAATAAAATCACATGCCATTCTCCCCACCACTACTCTTATTCCTTCAACTTTTCCACTAAACGGCCACCTAATATCGACTTTCGATAAATTCCATTCTTACAAATTCCTTTCTTCCACTTAGTTTGCCGCCTTGAAACGGTTTCACTTCTTCCCTTTCTGCTAACACTCTGAGGGGGAGCGTACATACCAATGCTATTAATTCAACAAAATACCTGAAAAAATATCACTATTTTCCTTCGCACTATCTTATTATATTATCTTATTATTTTTTTCTTTCTTTCCTTCATAAAACAAGTTATGTATCTTTTATTCCTTCAATATTGTACTTCTAAAGATCAATCAGTCATTGATGTTATTTGTTTAAATATTTTTGCAGTTCACAAAAGTGAAATATCTGTTGTGAAATATTCACACTACTTCTAGTGCAATTTACGTTGTTATGTTTTGTCAAATATAATTTAACATCTGGTATTTTATCCGCCGTAGCATGCATATTTATTTTCTTCCTGGCCGATTTCGGATTTTCATCCATCGTCAGAGCAAATTCACCAAGTTCGTATAGAGAGTTCACTTCAACGTAATGTTTCTGTTACTTATTATTCACACTTGTTGATTGTATATAATTATGTGGGGAGGTTATAAGGTTATGTTACTATGTGTATGTGATTATGGCAAAATGGAATTATTGTAAGTTATGATTAGACATTAGAAAAAGAGTGTATAATAAATTTGTTTTCTGTTTTGCAGAATACTCCATAACTAAATTTTTATAGTGTTGTAAAGTATGCTCAGTGTCTTATCAAGTTATTTTTATTAGGGGGGGCGATAAGTTATTTCAGGAGTATACTGTACTAATAGGAATAGATAAAGTTTGAAGAAAGGCGATGCAAAGTTTATGGACATTCAAAAGCTTGTACAAGTGATGCTTGTACATAAACATGAAAAACAAGCAGGGTTGATACAAGAAAATATGTAAGTAAATTAATATGTAAGAAGGTTGGCAGCAAACGGCAAATTGGAGAAGAGTTGAAATAAATATTAGAGGAAATCAAATCTATTCGTTTTTATTTATCATGCTTATGTTTAAATTTTATTAATTTATGTTTAAATTATAGTAAGAGTATGTTTAGAGAGATAAGGTGACATTTGTTAAGAATAAGGTACGGTAACCTGCCCTATAGAGTACTTAAATATTTTCTTATATTAACCCTACTTGTATTTCACGTTTATGTATTACTTGTACAAGCTTTTGACTGTACATAAACTTTGCATCGCCTTTCTTCAAACTTTTATCTGTTCCTATTAGTATATTATGCTCCTGAAATAACTTATCGCCCCTCCCGAATAAAAATAACTTGATATAAGACACAGAACATACTTTACAACACTATTAAAAATTTAGTTATGGAGTATTCTGCAAAACAGAAAACAAATTTATTATACACATAGTACCATAATCTTATAACCTCCCCACATAATTATATATTACCAACAAGTGAGAGTAATAGGTAACAGAAACATTACGTTGAAGTGAACTCTCTACATGAACTTGGTGAAATTGCTCTGACGATGGATGAAAATCAGAAACCGGTCAGCAAGAAAGTAAATATGCATGCTACGACGGATAAAATACCAGATGTTATCCAGCATTGCGGTCCATCCACATATTCAAATATAAATTTGAAATCAACTGTTATCATATATTATTGGCTTCAGTGTATATGTTAAGCTAGAATACTACTAAACAGCGAAGACCATACGCCAATATGGGGTTTACTTGGGACATGACAGGAGTGGGAATGCCTAGGTGAGGTGTGTGATTGGAGTTAATGGTGGCGGCGTGAGCGGCAAAACTAATGAAAAATATGGAGTACCAACTTCTGTAGGGCGAATTTCAAACCCCTATCCAAAGGCTGTACATCCACTCCGGGGGAGGCAACAGATAGGTGAACTAGAAAACAGAATTAAGAGAATTATAATCAAAGCGGGGTCGTACAACAATAATGCAGGACCCGCCTAACCAGTTGATTTTTAAAAATGATTAATAACCACTATATTGATCCTTACTTAAATTAAATTTTACGACCATGGAGATAAACGGCCTGCCTGAATATTTTTAAATATATTAGTGACGTTATCAGTCTATGCGGAAAAACAAAAAAATCACATGCCATTCATCCCACCACTACTCTTATTCACCTTTCAACTTTTCAGTGATGAACCATCCAGCTTGCCCAAAATACCTCCAAAAAAATCTTTTTTTTATTCAAAAAGATGTATTTTTATTCAAAACTGTTAGGTGCTTTTATATAGTATCAGGTTAATCGGCAATATGACTTCACAGAATTTTTGAGTTTTTTGGAATATCAGCCAAAAGGTTGCCAACGTTTTTCTTCAAACTTTTGTACGCTGCCAACTCTCAGTCTGCCTGTCCCCCCTCTCCATCCTTCTATATATCTATGTATATATATATCATATATAAACAAAATATAAATTTTTCATCCAAGCTGAAATTATTTAATTCCTTCTCTAAAAGCGTAGTTTGCTATGGTGCTCAAATTTGGGGGTATACAATGTATGATAGTGTTTAGAGTCTTTTACGTATTTTAAAAAAAGAAAGCATTTTGTTTGCCAATTAATACCCCAAATTATATATTGTACTCAGGGACCAATCTTCATCCAATTTTTTTCGCACACTTTTAAGTTGCACATGAATATTATATTTATCATTGTCTCGATCTCCCATCACATAGATACTCTTATTTATTAACAAAAAAGATCATGAAAAAAAAAATTATTTTGGTTTAAAGAATGGATAAATATTTGTAATCTTTATGGTATTCCTCTAGATAATTTAGTATGTAGGCAGTCCAAAGTTGATCATATTATTTCTATTATAAAAGACAGTATGTTTAATAATTACAGGCAAAAATATATTAATAGTCAGCAACATGTTTGGTATAAGGAATTGGATTAAAAAAAAAATAATTATATTTACAGTCAACTCTTGAATTCAACACAAGTTAAATGGATATTCAAGATAAGAGGAGAGCTATTGTATTTAAATAAATACTCTTACGCAAAAACTGTTAAAATTTGTTCATTATGTAGCTGTAACCAGATTAGATTGAGGATACTTTTCATTTTATATCTGAGTGCCCTATGTTGGAAACTTTTAGGATGAGATTTTTTAATAAACTAACTTTGACTGTTGCAGAATTTACGAGTCGTATACAATATATAAATGGTAAAGATTGGCTTTGTCTAGTTGATTTCTGTAAACATGCTTGGCGCTATAGATATTCTATCGTAAATGATTGAAATTTTTAATAAACGATTAGTAAAATCAGCCAACAATAATTTAATAATCTTTTTTTTTTGTACGTAGATTATGCAACTCCTCAGACGGTCGAAGACCATGAGAAGTGTCTTGAAGCTTGTATTATTGTAAACATTGTATATTGTATATAGTTATTTGTAAATAAAGACATAATAATATAAACCTCTCACTTTTATTAATAAAATTAATATAGGAAGTTGCAAGGATGGCGGGGGGGGCAGTGAGTTAAATTTCAAATGTTATTTGGGTTTGAGATTGGCCCATTCTTCTAGATTATAATATAATCACTTTTTTGTTCTAGTTGTCTATTTTCAGAGAACCCACGTCTATACTCCCACCTTCATTATGTTTTTGTTAGCCATAAGTTTTGTTAGCCATAAGTTTTTATAATAATTCCAAATACCGAGAAGATTTGTCAATATTATGCTTGCATTCAGTTTTAGAGTATAATTCAGTTAGAGAATATTCAGTATGATTGTTTCGCATCAGACTTTTACTTCTTCCTCTAATGGTCTTAAGTTTTAAGCAATTAACTCATAAAGAAATGAAACAGTTTTATGAACTCATTAAAACCATAATAAAAGTACTTATTATACTTATGATAATAAAAGAATTATACATTTATCTTAAAAATAGACTATTTCCATATCTGACCCCGTTTTTTTTTTTTTTTTTTTTTTTTTTTTTTTTTTTTTTTTTTTTTTTTTTTTTTTTTTTTTTTTTTTTTTTGTTGTTTTTAAATGAACTGGACATTATTATTAAATTAATATTACCTCATCATAGGATCTTCACTTCATTGCATTTTTCTTTAATTTTTTTTTTTGTTTTTTGCAAGCTTTTAATTCATTAAATCTTGTTAATAGCTTGTGGACTAGAAAGTAGAAGTTTCAACAATAAATTACTTTGTCACCTGCAACAATTCCACAGTGTTTTTTTACTTTCTCTAATTTACTTATTTTTGCAACAGCCATTAACTTTTTTTGCCATCAACTTTTTTTATTACTCTGCTATTTTTATATTTATTATCTTAATTTGAAATTCTTTAATATTTAATAAAATTTAGTAGAGTAGACAGTCTTCAGTAAAATGATTTTGTGAATTTTTTTTTACTTTTATTTGTGTATTTTTTTTTTTTTTTTGAAGGGGGGCCAATGCACTGCGACCTTTTCCGGTCTGTTGTACTGTTATTTGTGTATTACTTTCTCTTACGCCTTACTGCTGTAAGTGGGAAATATTGCTGTCGTGTCTAATTTTTGAAATTGAATTTTCACCGGAAATATATGTTTTGAGGTCCCCTGAGTGTGAAAATTTTTTTTTTTAGCGAATGGTCTTTATGCGTGTGTATGTGAGTGTGTATGTATGTGTTTTCTTATAATATCTCAAAAACGAGCTCAAACTTGGAATTCCGTTTAGTTACTACAACCGAATCAACCTCTAGACTGGACCATCACCACATTTCCCTACACATAGCTGACCAAACAATACACAATACTTCCTACAACTGTCTGTCGCACCTATTACCTCAATGAAAATGAAGATCTTATGTATTAGTTTATTGCCCCGCTTATAACCATTTAAAAGACTGTACCCTAAAACATTGAACATCTTCGGGGAACATCTGACGAGACCACTATATTAAAAGCATATTTCTATAAATAAAATTTCATTTTTCCTATTACTACCTGCCCCTTACCAGTTACAAATATTAATTATTACTATAAATTGGTAAATTTTGTTTTTTATTTTATATCTTTTTGAATTGATTGGAATTTTTCTTTCCCCCCTCTTAATTTTTAATTCTTATTTTTATGATTTTAATTTCTATTCAAGTAGAGTATTTAATTTTTTTACTTTTATTTATTACTATTTTAGTTTTAAATTTATTTTTTTCAATTTAAATTAGAAAAAGAAGGAAGTAATCATCTGTTCCAATTTTCTTTCTCTAAATATATTTAGATATTTTATTTTTTTAAATTGTAATTTGTTCTTCTTAAAATATTATTCATTTTAATACTATTAACGTTATATTTCATTTTATTTACTTTGTTTACTAATAATTCTACAAAGCTAAGACTTTCTATTCAGATCTAAGCAGTGTACTCTGTATATCAAATTAGATGTCAAAGTAAAACCCAACTCATTGTGTAGGACTCTTAGTCCTAAAACCAATAGTAAATACAAAATAAAAAAATAATACTACAACCGAAGCAGACACGAAGGTTTACTGGCAAAATCTATCAATCGGAAATGCGACTCTGCTGAACGGTCGCATTTTTATGCGATTTTCTTGAAAAGGATTCCAACGCATTTATTTTTCTATTCTTTTTTTTATTTCTTTTTTTTTTTAAGGCACTTCACTGCTATGGGTCATTTTGCCTCCTACATATTTATTAAATAACGGTCAGAAAATAAGCAATATATAAAAATCGGTAAATAGGGCAGCACAGAGGTTATCTGGAGCGAGTAAACTTAATGTATCTATGAATTCCTCAGAAACTAGTGTAAAACGAGGACACTTTTTCAAATATAAAGATAGAAAATCAAAATATCAGCCGAGGATTACAAATTTATCTTCAGCATGTCAACCTTTTTTTTTTTTTGCAAAGATTTTTTTAAATTATTTTACTAGATATCATTCATTATTATATTTATATAATTGTTCTTTAATTATACTATAATAAATATCACTATCATTGACGACATTTTACCCATTTTTTTATTTTTTTATTTGAACCTTAAAATACTTGGAATCATTTATTTAGGCATCTCACATCCAACTCGTGTTTATAATTTTACACTTATTCCACTGGTGGGTGAAGGTTAATAGATTGTCAGTATCTATATTGAAAAGGAATAAATTTCAGAAAGGACCTTTCTCTTTTAATTTAATGCACTCAAATTGTTTTAGTAGTTGTAAAAGAATAATTGCATGAAAAGTTTTTTTTCTAATGTTAAATCCAGTGCAGCTTTTGTTTAAATATTTTGAAGCTTACTGGGTTTAAGCACTTGAGCTTAAGTAACTTTGAATTTCAGTTTGAATCTCATTTCATTCTTTTATACTATTGTTTCTGTATAATTTGGTCTTCCTAATATCATTCTTTTTAGAGTTACTTTAAGATAACCTCTTCATTTGTAATCAGACACGGAACTTTAGTAGTGTTTAATGTTTTTTTTTTTAAAAAAAAAGGATTTGATTTATCCCCTTTAGAGTAAGAAATTATAACAATAAGTGGCTGTACTTTCTTTCTTATGTTTTGTCTTTATCTCTGTTATTCTTCTTCTTCTTGTCCTGCTTCAAAAAATAGGCATTATTATGGCCACTTTTCTGGTAGTGCATTTGAATGGTAGAGATTATAGTTTTCAAAACAGAGATTTATAAATTACAAATTGTAGATGGTTAACATTTTTCCTTACAATGAATTTTTAATTATCTGGATTCTAAAATCAAAAAAACTTTACTGGTCTGATACTGTAAGTTTCATGTTACTTATAAATTGCAAATGACAAACTTGAACTTCATTGTGTGTGTGTGTGTGTGTGTATTTATTTGAGTTGCACTATACTCTCTTCCAGGTAGAGCATAATATGGGTTAGGTTTAGGATCATCATAGAGTGTGAGGAATATAGAGTAAATAGACGTATATGAGTAGCGTAATTGTATTTTAATGGATAAATGTATTTATAAGGATGAATGTATTTATAAGGTTGAATGTATTTATAAAGATACATGTTTCTTTATAAAGATGAATGTATTTATAAGAATGAATGTACTTACTAGGATAAATGTAAATATTATACAATCAGAATTAAGAAAATAATGTATTTATGAGTGTGTTAATGATTTAACAAAAATAAAAGAGTAATCTAGCCTATTAAATTGAAATAAAAAGGTTAAGATACTATTTTGTTAGTTTTTTTTTGTTATTATTAGAGTTCATTCGTTCTAATAATATAGAGGGTTTTATTATAAGGTAAAGTGTATATTTAACATAGTTCAGGTGCAAAGGACATAGTTGTTATGCACCTTTCAAAATACAAAAAAATAATAATAATAATAATAATGGGTTAATAATTATTTACTTTCTTATTAGAAAAAAGTTTGGATTATCGTTATTGCTTGCATGTCTGAAGGTATATTATATTAGTCCCTTATTATATCTAGGAAGTTTCTTCAGTTTGGATTTACAATTTCCCACATCACTTTATACTATATGTATATATCAGTGGATTAAATTACACAAGCACCAGTTTCCATATATATGTGTGCGTGTATCTGCAAATGACATTTGATCTTTCGTTCCGTGTTAGATATATATATATATGGAGAAAAATAGGCTTGTGAAGCCCCTTAGCTAAAACAAAGTTTGGAATTTTAATTAATCCTCTTTGTGTGTGTATTTGTGTGCATGAACTTCTGTGTGTTTTACCTCTGGGTTTTCTGTTATTTAGTACGTTCTAATTCTCGTTTGAAAAGCAACAGCCCTTTGAAATGGTGACTCCTAACAACAGCCAGCCACAATTCCTACAAAACTTCTCTCTATCCCTTATAACAATTGAAGTGGTACTTAGAGGATTTTGTGGGGAAACTCCTGAAGGTATTATATATATATATATATATATATATGTAGTGTGTGTGTGCATGTGTATATTTAGGAGTATTAGAGTATGTGCATAGTGTATAGTTTATTTATACAATTGAGGGCACTATTATTTCACTCGTAACAATTGTAACGGCCCCCACTTGTGTGTGGACATGTTTAAAACTGCATGGCCACTGCCTATTCACCCACGTTACATTATTATCAACATTTCTTATGACTTGCCCCAAGCAGATATAAATAAATATATTACAAAATCACTTCTATCCTATTTCTCTTATTACAATCTGACATTGCCATTTATATTTCCAACTGACTTTGTATTTTACAATTTTGTTCACTTCAAATATTTGTATATGAAATATTATTTGTCGACGACAATCTATTATTTACCTAAACAAAAAGTTAATATTTCTGTCTGTGAGATTCACTATAAAAATTAATATTTTATTCATTTATTTATTTATTTTTGTAATATTATAGTTCATTTCTTAGAATGAAGTTATTTGTTCAACAGTTTTTTTAAAAAAAAACGAAAGAAAAAAGAAATATACTTTTATTTTTATTTTTTTTTTATCTAGCATCAATATGTGATTTCTCTTACTTTCTCTTACTCCTGTTAGTATAATTATATTAATAAAATGACATATTTTCTTTATATTCAAATTTTACATATTTTACATATTAAATAAGATTGTGTTTCAATCCGAAACAACTCTACTGTAACGTTTTTTAAGTAAACAAACAGTATAAAAATAAATAAATAAATAATAAATATAGAGCTAATGGGGTGGGATAAGTACCTACCTACCTACTAAGCTTGACAGACAGTAAAGTGGATTATATTCTGGCCAAGAAGAGAATACTAAAAATTAAAAACTGAACCAATTTGCATATAACATTTGCAATTTAATGCTTAAAATTCTTGCACAATTATTCAGAAACAATTTTTTCAGGAAAATGTTTCAAATAAAAGTGATAGGCACTAATGTGGTGTACAAAGTTTAAAGAAAATCGTTGGAGATGTTTTTAGGAATATTCGGAAAAAATAAAAATAAAATAAAAACATTCAGTAAAGTGGCATTTCTGGTTGATGGATTTCGGCCGAAATCTCGTGTCGTAAGTAGGTGATAATGTCTAAACGAAATACCAAGTTTGTGATTATCAGATAATTTTCTTTGTTGGCCGTTAGTTGTAAGATGAAAACAAGAATTTGTTGGCTTATCGACCAATTCAAGGTAAAAAACAAAAAGAGTATTTTTGTAATTGTTTTTTAATATATAACAAGTTCGACGTTTCGTCTTTGTTTGCCTTCTTCAGGAGCAATACATAAAAAGAGAAAAATTATAACACAAACAAAAACAAAATAAATAGGTGTGATTACTGTGGGACTGCTAAATCTGTAATGAAAGGGTATATGTTGTAATGCTGAGAGCCAGGAGAAAAGGGGACCGGGAGCCGGGAGAAGGGGAACAGTGCATGCATAAAGGTCTCCCTTTCTCCTGGCTCTCAGCATTACAACATACCCACTTTCATTACAGACTTAGCGGTCCCTCAGTAATCACACCTATGTATTTTGTTTTTTGTTTGTGTTTTGTGTAATAATTTTTCTCTCTTTTTTTTTTTTTTTTTATTGCTACTGAAGAAGGCAAACAAAATTTGTCGAAACGTCGAACTGGTTAATTATTAAAAAACAATTACAAAATTACTCTTTTTTTTGTTTTTTCTGTATTACGTTGAATTGGTCGATAAGCCAACAAATTCTTGTTTTCATTTACCAAGTTTGTGTTTACTACGACTTTTCGTGTTTGTGATATTTCTGTTATACACCCACAAAAAGACCTTTCGTTAAAAACATATTTTTTTTCTTATTCAGGAAACCTGGAAACATGTATTTCCGGTAGAAACTCAAAATTTCGAAAATTTGACACGATCGCAATACCTCTTCTTAACTAGGTGTAAGAGAAAGTAAAAAGTAAAAAAAGGTTGTATTAATAATAAAAAAAAAAAGGAAAATAAAAAACAAGAAATATAACAATGAAATAGAACAGATTATTTAATTAATTTGAATCATTAGTATTTAACAAAAACGTCTATATATTACTTTTATCATCAAGATTATTATTTATGTAAATATATCAATATATTTAAATCTATTATAATTATTATTATATGACAGGTATTTAGTAATAAAAAAATGATACAAATTATCTTGTGTTTTAGTATTGCAAGTTAGGCAATCTGAATTGTAACCTTCAAATTTATACCGGATAACTTTGTGAATTATTGTAAAGTTATTAAGCTGACTACTCTAACTACTCTAAGTTTAGAGAAATAGAAACTCTAAATTGCAAATACGGATCTCCTAAAGTTAAGCTGCTAATTAATCTAAAATTGGGATTAAAACTTTGACAAAAAAAATTAACCATGACAGAGTTAATATTTGCATTTAATATGAAGTTTTATGGTAAATTGAACTAAATATGTCTGTGTGTATATGTAAATCCTATGTATTTAAATCCTGTGTGTGTGTGTGTGTGTGTGTGTGTGTGTGTGTATAATATATATAAATAATATATCTATGTTATTATGCGGATGACATTTCTTACTAATGAGTTAGATGATGCTCATTTGTAAAAGTGTTTCATTATAACAAACATTTTGCTTGACATTTCAAATGATGGGTAATGCTAGTAGAACTGCTTCTGCTAGTGGGAGCACCACTGCCTGCAAATACGACATATTCTTGACTCTAAAGACTCCAAACTTTACAATTTAACTGTAAGATATTAATGTAGGTAATGCTCAGCTTGGTCATATTCACACGACTTTAACATTCTAAATATTTAGTTTCTATTCAGCAGCGATATTAGAGTTGAAGAGCATATTTATCTCTCTTACTCTATAAGACCTTTCTCCACATTTGACATTAAAACTTATAATTTACATTCACCATATCATTAACAAAACCACCCTATATCACACACGGGTTATTCCAAACTATGTTTTTGTTTCAAATGAATTAAAACACAATGTGATCAATGATATCCAACTATCAGTTACTGTATTTTCAAAATAACGAGTAAAAAATCTTTTTAAAAAAAAATCCGGTGTGAAACACTCACACGACTTTCTCTAACTGCAATATATTTGGAATTTTGTGCTAAATTTAACTGGCCAGTAATAAATTTATTATATAGCTCGGAGAATTTAAAATAAAAACGACATTTGAGGAAAGCCTGATTTTCCAGCTCCCCTAGAACCCCCCTTCAATCTACTTCAGAACAGTGATAGGCCTATATATCTTCAAAGAAATTCTTTGGTACGTGTCTTCGTAGAGAAAATGGCAGACAAATAAAAAGAAAAACCTTTCTCCAAAGTCGCCTTCCTGATTTTTGAAATGTTATTTGGTGTACTGTGTTGTTGTTTGTGTAGTGGTAGCTTGTGTAGCACGAGCGGTTTAATAAAGGGGCTTGTAAGTTTAAGAGAGAAGAGAAGTATTAGTAATAATCAAGAGAGCACCGCTGTTTTTAAAATAAATATATTATTCTCTAAGCAAATTTAAGTACTTTACAATATCACAACTATATCTTAATAAATCAGATGTTTATCTAGAATAAAGGCAAATCACTATCACTGGCACTGAGTTTAAGAGAGCGATTCCTGAAGCAAGTGTTCTGGCTTGAATGTTTGTTTTAGACTGTCTTTAAGGAATGTCTCCTCACTATAGTTCAAATCCTTTCAAATAATGCTGGTATGTCTGGATAGAGTTTTATTGTTTTACCCTAACTGTTTCTTGCCCTTTGTCTCTTGGTTTGCATTGGCCTAGATTGTAGTACCTGGCTCTATCCCCATCACTAAAATACACTACATGAACTAGCTAATTTTCACAAAATTATTTTACTAAAATATTTTCCAAAACTATTATTTTTCCATTTCGTTCTTCCACTATATTTTCTTCAACTCGGAATTTTGTCAACACATTTAATTCTTATTAATATTATATAGATGTAAGGATGTGACATGTAAGGAAAAGACACTTTAGAGCAAAGTGGTAATATTACCCCTACCACCAAAAATAACCTTAAGCTTAATTTTCCTGGCTTAATATTTCAAATAAAAATTTGGAGATCATTGTATGTGTTGTTGGTATATACCTAGTTTAAAGAAAATCATTGGAACTGTTAGCAAAAAAAAATATAGAAAATTCCTTCAGTGAAATGATGTTTCCGATTGGTTGATTTTTACCAGAACCTTATTGTTGGTTCCATTGGTTGAATTCAAAAGAAATATCAAGTTTGCACTTCTGTTTTTCAATTATACTGCCATATACAGATAAAAAATTCAAAAGATTGTAAAATATAAAAGAAAAACTAGAATAATGAACTATATATACATATAAGGTAAATTTAGGAGAGATGACTTATAATTCAAAGTTATGTCCTGTATTAAAAATATAGGAGATATATTAAAGAGGTAATGCTTAAAAAACATATGTCAACAACTATTATCTAAAAAGAAAATGTTATTTTTCGAAATAAAGACATTCTCGTTTATTCCAGAAACAAAATAAAAATACACTACATTTGGCCGTCTCCCCTACTATGGTAGGATAGATGAGGCACCATAGATAGGTGAGATGCCGTACCTCTTTCTCTGTGAAGGAAGCATGGCTGATAACAAGAAACTTGGTAAACACTATGGCTACGAGTCCAATTTTAACTACAACGTGGATATCTTTTGTTTCAATTGCAATTAATATAGTATATAAAAATTTATTATTATTACTATTTGTCTGTGGGGAGGGACCAAACCCTACACTATCCAAAGCCCCACTGGACCCATATAGCTACCCTAAGAAAAACAACAAACCGGGTCTAGAAGAAATATCCAGACCCGGGTCTAATCGATCTAAGATTCACCGCGGTCCGAACTAATCGGATAATAACCTTAAGGGGAAATAGTCAAAGCTCTTCCACAGCCATTCAGCTCCGACCAAAGGTCCTGAACCTAATCTCCTCACAACCCAAACAATCTGTCATAAGATGGATGGGTGTTTCCTCCTCTGTCTCACAGACTCTAAAAAATGGATCCGTATGAGCCCCATTACGTCTCCTAAAACCACAATGTCCAATAAGAGATCCAACCAGATGCCTGAGAGAGCTCCGTGAAAGACACAACAACGTCTCACTAATAGCCCTGTCCGGATCCCCGATGAAAATTTTCGACTGCCGACAACCAACTGAGCTCATCCATAAGAATGAATACTGTGAAGCTGTCCATGATTGGAAGCCTGACAGACATGTGCCAGAAGGCATTCCAACAGCAGGCTCGGGACCAATGAAAGGGGGAGAGACGCCTAATTTGGCAAAATTATATAAATTTACTAATGCGTTATGAAAATTCAGGTTTTCACAAGATACGAGTATAGCTGATCCGCATAAATGTTCATAGAATACAGAAGAACACACAAAATAACTAGAATTTGGCAATAGACTCGTGTCTGATCTCTCTCTACTCTTCGACTAACTTGCATGACACGGCAAACAAGAGAAGTAAAGCTTGTTTCTTCTTCCCTACCCTCGTCATCACTCCTAACTTAACCTATATGCTTGCGACCTACGGCCATCGTACACATCATTCAATTGTTTTACTTACTACAGTTATAAAAATAAAAAAAAAATTAAAATGTAATTGTAAACCTGATATATTTTTGTAAAATAAACATCATTCAAATTGTTCACTAGATTCTTTTTGATTTAGAATTTATTTTGATTCATAGAAAAATATTGAATGATATCCAATTAAATGGGCCTTTGCTACGTTTGTGTTTGAATGCCCCCCCTCCACTATTCCAGCATTAAGAGAAAGTAAACAAGACCTCGATTATTTTGAACAACCTATTCTATAATTAACAACGAGCTAATCATTAAACAAAATTAAACAAACGAGCACATTTAGTGGAACATACAACTTGCCGACAGCCTTTTAAATACTTAATCATTGGAATTTCTATTGGGAAATACTTTACAACTAAAATTACCAGTGTTGTTGTTTTTGATAAAAGTAGATAAAAGGAGTTTAAAACGTGCAAATTTAATCCTTGAATACTGTTATATTAACAAATTTACTATTGCATGATCATATTATATATTTACTGGATATAAAAATCTTTTATTAATGTGAATTATAGTTTATTTATATGATTTTGTTTATATTTTCCAACTATTGATCTGTTGTCGTGGACGGAAGCAGTTAGCAATTTGTTTATTACTTTGCATTTATACATGCAAAAATATATTACTAGAAATATTGAACCTAGTACCACTATAACAGAAAAACAGTAAATTTATACTCTTCGTGCCACAGACTGACATCATTTCTGATCATCTCTTTACTAAATAAGAAAAACAAAACTGGTGTGTAACATTCACACGACCTTCTCCTACCATAATTGGTATAATTATTATTACAAATTTGCTTGAAAATTGGAATTTTACCAAAAATTTTACTGACTTTAACGTTCCACATAACACTGTACAACTAGGAGAATCTAAATTAAAAACATGCATGAAGGAAGTGTGAGCTAACAGCTTCCCACAATCTAATTACTTGGTAAAATTTTTAAGTTCGTTGCTATCTATATCTAGAAAGTAGCTGGAAATGAAAAAAAACGCTCCATATAGTCGCTCTTCTGGTAAACCGATTTTTTTCAAACTCGGAATTTTGGCATTACATTTAATGTTTCTTAATGTTTGGTTATTTATCAGTCGTTAGATTATTATATATTTTTAAAATTCGTGAGGTTCGCCTGCAAGATCTCATTCGATCTCAATCACGAATTTTAGCAATATATACTCTAACGGCCGATAAACAACCAAACATTAATCAGCAGCTAGCTGTTCGAGAGTATTTGGTAACCATTACCCCAAATGTATTCAGTTAACAATGGCAAGTTCGCTCAAGCATAGCACTTCGAAAGAACAACGCTCAGTGATAAGATTTTTAGTATCAAGAGTATCAAAGGTAGTGAAATCCACGAAAGAATGTTGAAAGTGAACGGCAATAATTGTTTGAACCGTTTGAACGTTTACAAATGGGTAGAACAGTTTAAAAGTAGCCGTTTAAGTGTCTGTGACGAGCTACGAAGTGGACGACCGGTTGAAAGTTGCAACTTCCTCTCTCGAATCACACACATACCCGTTAATTCAGGACAACAGGCGTATTACTGTTGAACTGATAGCTCTTCAGCTAGTGTACGCGAGTGTTAGAACTGTCCATGACATTATTCAGCTGCAGTACAAAAAAACGTGGGGTGCGAGATCCTTCCACATCCCCCCTACAGCCCCGATCTGGCCCCATCGGACTTCAATTTGTTAGGACCCGTTAAAGAGGCTCTACGTGGGAAACATTTTCAATCCAATGATGAAGTTAAAAATCAGGTGCAAAAGTGGCTTCGAGCTCAACCCAAAGAATTTTATGCCAGAGGCATACACAAATTTGAAGAATGATGGGACAAGTGTATAATGTTGCTGGGGACTACATTGAAAAGTAGCCAAAGTTTTGTATTGATTAAATATATCGTTTCAGAGCTACAGCAAGATTTGTCTCGTTACTTATAGGATGACCCTATATACAACGAATACATCTATTAGGTTTTTTCAAATATATCAATGACACATAAGGATCGGAAACTTTGCGTCTTCTCAGGAAATGGACAAATGATAACGAAAAAGCTAGCTCATTATTGAATCTTAACATATTTTCTTGCTGGAATGTCCATTTTATTTTTCCGATGTGCAAGAAGACAAAAATAGTTTCTGGCCGAACCTCTCGAATTTTAAACAATATTCTTATTAATATTTTATAGATGATAGGATCATTATAAAATACGGATCCCCCTTCCCCTCCGAACCTCTCTAAAATGAATTTTCTTGGAAAAATGTTGCAAATAAAAGTTTTAGTTTTTTTAAAGTATAACTTGATGTACCAGGTTTTAAGAAAATCTTAGAGCCTTTTCAGAAGAAAATCACAAAGAAATAAAAAAATCCCTTCCGTATTGTGGTAGTTCCGGTTTGCCGATTTTGACCAAAGCCGTTTTTAAGATACTATAATAGGATCCAAAGAGAGGATCCATAGCAGAGAAAGAGAGACAAAAATGACAGGACTACTCTCTCGGACTAGAGTGCGAGAAACTGCATAAATACAGCGACGGGTGATAGATATACAACAGAGTTCACTCGCCAGTCACAACGTGTCATTTACCTTACCCTTTACCACTCTACCATACTCTACCATTTTAGTGTAAAATCCAGGCAGTCAGTGTCACTTTTAACATTATACAGTGTTCAGCCATATCTAGTTTGTTCATTCAAACCAAACCATTTCTCTCTGTCATCATACCCATTATAGGTACTGTGGTAGAAGTAAAACGAAATATCAAGTTTGAACTTTCCGCGATTTTCTTTTTAGAGTTATGACACACGCATACACCACACACACAAAACCCTAATTTCTAAAAAAAAAAAAAAATACATTTTTTCGTACTTACTGTACCTCAAGATGTCTATTTCCGGTGAAAACTTCAAATAGAAAGTTTGAGCCGATCGTCTTTGCATACAGTAAAGGGAAAGAAAAAAACTATATTAATCATTGAATGAACTTTTTAATTATATTTAAGAATTAGTCCAGAATTCCTCTTCAGTTTTATGCCGAGTTTCTAATATTTCAAGAGAACGTTCATGCTATACACAATACATACTATACTCATGCAGAGAACATGGAAAGCTTTGGAGATAGTGTTATTTATTATTGCCCATTAATATCATGGTCCTTTACATCTCATTTGTTACATCACCTCTCCATATATGTATATACGAGTACATATAAGAACACTTGCACTCACGAGTGAGCTATATTTATGCGCGGTTATATACAACAACACAAACTATAAATATATATATTATGTGTGTGTGTGTGTGTGTGTTTTTAACATTACTAAAGTAAAATATATTCAACTAATATATTACATTAAATTTCCTGTACATACATTATTAGAGTTTACTTAGTACACCTGTAAAACATGTTCACCTTTAATTTACTTACGATCATTTAATACATATATCTTATTATTTATTTATTATTTAAAATCTCCTTTTTTACAATAATAATGTTTCTTTATATAAAACTTGTAGAGAAACACGGAAGATTATTGTTGATTAATTGAAGTCGCTGTGTTTTGTGCATTGAGAATTTTTTATTGATTCATTTTATTTTTTCTAATAATTTACAATATATTTTCACTAATTTGTCTGATAGTATAATTGTCTATTTTTGGTGGCAAGATAGACCACTGTTTTCCAGGCTGAGGTATATGCAATTCTTTGTTGTATCTTGGATGAGAGGGTGCGCAACACTAACTTAAAGGGTGTTTGTATCTGCTCGGACAGCCAGGCTGCGCTGAAGGCGCTTAGTTCATGTGTCTTCACATACAGATTCGTGTTAGAATGTTCTAAAAGACTGGAAGAGTTTTCTTCTCTGAAGGATGTGTTTCTAGTTTGGGTTCCAGGTCACGTGGGAATTTTCGGTAATGAAGAGGTGGATAGGTTTGCCAAATTGGGAGCCTCTCTCCCTTTCATGGGGAGCCTGCTGTTAGTGTGTCTTTTGGCACATGACTGTCAGGCTTCCAGACATGGATGGCTTCACAGCACTCATCCTTATGGATGATTACAGTAGGTTGTCGGCAGTCTAAGATGCTCATTGGGGTTCCAGGCGGGGCTTTGAGTGATGGAGTCCTGTGTCTTTCACGGACCTCTCTCAGGCATCTGGTGGGCTTTCTCACTGGGCATTGTGGCTTAAGGAGACATCTCTATACAATGGGGCTCATGCCTGACCCCTTTTGTGGAGTCTGTAAGACGGGGGAGGAAACACCCATACATCTCATGGCGGATTGTTTGAGCTGTGAGGAGATTAGGTTTAGGACCTTTGGCCAGAATAGGATATCGGTAGCAAATCTTAAGCCATGTCGTTTTAAGGTTCTGGTCCTATTTGTTCGGACTATGGTAAAACTTAGATGAGTAAAGCCCGGGTCTGGACTTTTTTACCAAACTTGGGTAGTTGTTATTCTTTTGGGGTAGCTATATGAGCACAGGGAAGCTTTGGATAGCGTAGGGTTTCGCGCACTCCTTCCTTGAATAATAATAATAATAAAAATAATAATAAGATAAACTCATCTATCAAAATATCCCTAAACATTATTGTTAATGAAAATATATCCAACGATTTTATTAATTTAAAGTTGTTATAACATCAACATTTAAGCACCATTCCATTTTGTTTTTGAACTTTTTTATTTCAAAAAATAGATTTTTTTGGTTCATAGGAGACTTTATTATCTAGTTTCCTCTTTATTACCATTTTGTATAACATCCTGAACCTATCAAAATTAATTTAGTAAATTAGATTGGATTAGCCACTTTTCAGAAACCATAATGGCTCTGTTTCTGTGGCGAATACCTAGTACATTAACGCAAATAATACTTGTATTGATTCCCCCAAGTAAAAAATCATTAATTTGTGCAAATATTTGGAAAAACAAACTCGGAACTCACCATTGTATCGTTACTTCCCATTGTAGATCTAAAAATAAATCTGGTTTGGAATCACTCATACGACTTTTCCTTACTACAGTTAATGTAATTATAATAATTGACCAATTTTTACTCAGTTACGATAACTTTAAATGTAGAGATGGTGGGAATACATTTATCTACTTGAATTAGTTGACAATACAGTTCAGAAGATAGTACTAATTAAACAAACTGCATATAAATACCGTCACACATTTAATGTATCTTATATTATATAGGTTGTGGAGCTATATATTGTACCGTATTGGTACTTTAGAAGAAATTTTAACGCTGCCTTTTGAGCGGAAACCCCCCACAAAATTCAATTTTCCAAAAAAATATTTTTCAAATATAAGTGATAGCTATTCATTTGTTTAGAAGTGTACAAAGTTTACAAAATATCGTTAGAACCATTTTTGAGAAAAGCGCAAAAAACTGAAAAAAATAAACTGTTTACTAAAGAAGTACGTTTGGTTGATGAATTTATCCTATCTTCGTGTCAAATACGTTGGTTGTACCTAAACGCAATGTCAAATTTGCTAATGAGTGACTTGCTACTTTTTTTTTGAGAGATATTTTTTCATATACACACACACACGGACCATTCGCTAAAAGTCTTTTTTTCATACTCGGGGAACCATAAAAATATATTTCCGGTGAAATCACTATAACGGAAATTTGATACAATCTTAATAGTTACTTTAACTAGCTGTAAGAGAAAGTAAATAGTACCGAAATTACTTGTCGGCCCCTTCTTTGAGAAGCTTTATTTTAATTCAGCCCCCCCCCCATCCAGATTAGACAAAATGACAAAGAAATAATAAGCACTTTTTGACAAAGATAAAAATTGTTCTTATATTGCTAATTTTACTTCTAATTCCAAATTAGTGGGCCCTTTCCTCATTATTTATGTTAAAAAAAAAAAATTGATAATTCCACCTTAGGAGACCCATTCTTTATAGTCAGTGACCATTGCATACAGCCAATCAATTCTAGAACTTATTTTGATTCTAACAAGTATCACTTAAAATTCAGTATCAGTAAGCACTTGTATCGGTATCATTTAAGATTCAATAAAGTTAGGCTTAAAGTGGTATTGTAGATAATGTTGTTAAGTGGTAAGAATGAATGGCGAAGTGCAGTAAGTCCAGTTCTCATCATGATTATCTTCCATTGTGGGTTTTGCGGACCGATGGACGCTGTCAAATTGAATTGAATATCAACAATAGGTTTTTTAAAACAATAAAAATTTTGACGAATTAATTACTAATTTATAACTGGTTATTTTCCTAACAATACTAAAGAAACTTTTTTTTAATTTACATTCGTTTCTTATATATGCGAAACAAATAATATTTAATATTATGATAAGGATTTTTCTGTTTTAAAACTAATTTATTTAATGTCATAAAAATACATTTCACAAAAACTTGTCTTATAAAACTGTCATGAACTGAGCCAGTTTAAAGGTGAAGCGCCAGTTGCTGAACAAGAAAAACAACACAAATAATACGAAACGTTCTTCCCCTTAAGATTACTTTTTAATCAGAATGGTTTCCAGTTTTTTTAAAATGGTTAATACTTTCATTTTTGACCTTAGGAAGAATAGAAAAAAATTTATAGTATACTTCTGGATTTTGCGCAGGTTAAATAGCAATTTATTTGACAAAAGGGAAACTTTTACATACTCGCCTTTCAGATTTGCCCATACGAGCTTTAGCGAGCGTGACGTGACAACTGAACGAGAGTTATAGAGAACTTTTCTCTAGAGTTAAATACAGAGTTACATTTCTCCTCAACCATATTGGTTCTTAATGTAAATGAACATAAAAAAATGTGAAAAGGTGCAAACATCACGTATGTATTTTAATTCAAGTCAAATACTTCCTCTCTGTTCTGTTTGGTATAACACCAATAAATGTTACTTGTGTACACTAGTGAGAAAAAGTAGATCTTTATCATTTTAGTGGAATAATTGTAATATGATTCAATTGTTGTAGAAAAACAGTGTCACAATTATAATTCAAATTATAATATCACTGGCTAAAGTACTACTTTTTCTCACTAGTGTGTTATGCACCACTTTCTCTCAACTAGTGTGTGAAAGTAACATTATTCAACTCTAATTAGCCCAACATCTAGCGACAATACGCGAAAAATATATCAAAATAAATTCCAAATTCGGTGGATCTGAGGTTATACCAAGCGTAACATGTTATAGAGAGAGGGAGTATTTGACTTTGAACTAATACATACATTTTAAGCATTTGCACCTTTCCACATTTTTTTATATTTTATATAAATTAAAAACTAATGTAATATGATTGTAGACAAAATTTAATATTTAACTCTAGAGAAACGTTTTTTATAACTCTCGTTCAGTTGCGACACGTGCGCCAAGATGCTTTTCTTGTGCAGTTGCCATCGTAAATTTGTGAATTTATGTCCATCAAAACAGGACATGAGATTAAATGGGAAACAGACATCTCTTCCCCCTGTGCTACACAGCCTACATTCCGACCCCTGGATCACGCCTATTTGACAAAGGTGCTTTTGTAAATAGTCGTGAACATTGGTAATCCGGAAACGCCACAAATGTGTTTCTGGAAAGTTTCGGAGGCAACCTTCCCCTAGTTTTTCGCATAGCACTCCACATCCTGCCTTTTGCCATATTCTACCGCTTTTGTTTCATTCATTTGTTGGTGAGGCCTTTGCCATACGTTTTGTAACAAAAATAAAATAATAGCTACAGTAGGTATTTACAAACCAAATAGAATATTGATCAAAAAGATGATAATTAAATTTATTAATTATAAAAATACATTCTAGAAATTAAATTCTTTAATCATATCAAATCTATAAGCCCAAGCCTGTATACAAAATAGAACTAAATTGTTCACTGCTTTCTATTTAAAATATCATTAAATTCATCAAGAATCCAATTATCTTTTTCACCATAAAAGAACCTGAACACAGTAGTTTTTGTGCATAAAAACGGTTTTATTTTAAATAAAATACGAAAATATATACTTGAATTTTATCCTTTAAATGCAAACCTTCTTTCTATTTTTTACCCATCTTCACCTCTCACCTTTCAGCAAGTATTTCAACTTGGTGGCGGTACCATTCCTATGGTTTTGAGGGCGAACTGACTCTTTGCATCATCCATCACACGCACTGTTACATAATTTTCAAAGTGCTCATCTTTGAGCAAGTGAGTCATATACCGAAAAAGACCGTAATTAAAATGGGCTTTTAACAGGGTGAGGCAAAAATACTTATTCCCTCCAACTCTGCTAATTTTAACTGAGTTAAAAGCGACGATTAGCGGGAGCGTTGTCATGTTGTGGATGGAATAGCTTTATTTTGATTGAGTAAAAAACGGGTACTCTACCCTTAAGATTTTCCTTTTAGGCCTTGAAAAGTTTTGTGTGTGAAAATGTCCACAAAAGTGGAAGTAATCATATGTTTATTTAGAATAAAAATTGAAAAATTGGCAATACATCTAACCTTACGTTCCCGATCTGTCCTGTATTGTTATATTAATAAAAATTTGATTTTTATTTCTGTTATATATATTTTATAAAAATATTTCTTTTTGATGAATTTCCTTCTTCACGTTTTTTAAACGTCGGCTTTGTTATTACTTTAATGAACAGCCCCCTCCCCTATCCCCCTAAAAAGATATATATATATTTCCTTTAATAAACGAAAACAGTTGCTTCAAATTAAAATCTTGTAATGAAAAACCATCGTTGGTATTGTTAATTTTAACTTTCTGTGTTAATATTTATTTTACCAAGAAATAAATTTTACCATTCTTTTCTCGTCAGCTACTTTGCTTTTCCTCCTAATTTTCTCAGGTTTTCTTCTCTTTTTTTTTCAACTTTCATTTTCCTTTTGTTGAGAGATTTAATCAAATACCTTTGTCACGATTTCTTCTTTTTTTTTTTTAATATAAAGGAACATTTAAGCACAACAAGAGGGAAGATATTTCTAAATATATATAATATTTAATTATTTTTGTATGTCCGTCAATATTCCTAATATTTATTAAACCAAAAATTAACTTCTTAAATCAGTTTATCACGCTTTCCGGTTTATTCAGACTTTTTATATACCTTTATTTAATACTTATTTTTTTTAATCTTGCATTTTAATCACCATTGATAAAAAAAGTCTAATACCAAACTCTCATAGATTCTCTAACTGCAATTATAATAACTCTAATTGACAATTTTCTTCAAACTCTCATTGTCTTACCAAAAAGTACATTTGGACTTGCGTTATTTATAAATAAAAGAGTGGAGATTAATATCTCAATCCCTAGTAAAACTAGCAAAAGCTAACTCGCCTTGTCCCGCCCAGGGATTTTTTGGATATTGCGCAGGTATTTGATGGAGTATAGCCCCAGGGATGGCTATGGAAGCTCAAGTGCTTCCTTCTTCATATCATATCTCTTATCTCATTTTTAAGTCTTTCCTTTCACACAGGTATCGAAGTGTGAGTGTTTGTAAAGCCCTGTCTTACTATTACGTAGCAGATGGTGCCTCACAGGGAAATATTCTTGGTCCCATTCTTTTCGTAATATTTACTGCCGATGTTCCAACCCATTTAAATTTCATATCTTTACCTACGCTGATGATAAAACCATCCTGTTCCCACATCCCGATCCTGTCTTAGGCACACCTAAGCTTCAACAACATTAACAAGCCCTAGAACAGTGGTTTTGCAGATGGAGAACTTAATATACTTTTACACTAAGACCCAGTTCATATGAACCCCATTTTGAGACAGTTAAATATCTAGGACTCTATATAGACAAACGTCTGACATAGAACCCACGTAGACTAAAATGGAACGAAGTAAAAAAAACCTTGCAGCCTACTCAAGGGATTATTGAACAGACCTTCGAAACTAACTTTAAACAACAAAATACTTATCTACAGTCTACTGTTAAAACCATTTTGGACTTAATGACTCGCGTTATTGTGGTCAACTAAACGTTCCCTACAATCCAAAATATTCCGTTATATTATCAATGCTTTTTTTTTCTTTTCTAACATGACAATCCATTCCGATACATATGATGCCATTTATAAGTGACTTAATCCAAATATGTTATCTCAAATTTCACTCCCTGTGATGATGAGTCTCGCACATCATCACAATCCATTAACCTATTACGATTTCTCCTCAGCATCCATTCCAGATAACCCTCCTTGACTACTGAAGAAACAATGGCCTCGTGATCTCCTATAACTGTGTGCTGTAAAATAGTGTAAAGGGAATTACCACTGGATAATGTCATCTTCCTCGTCGTTGTAAGTCATCTCATTTACTTGTGCTGGTTACACAAGCGTGTTTGTGCACGCTTTGTAAATTTCCAAATAAATTAAAAAAAAAACACAAAGTATTTATAAAGTTTACTAAAACTAAGGATATTAAAAAATTAGAAGTAAATACTCCCTAAAATTTTACCTTGTATAATAACTTGCAATTTAATTTATCAAAAAACTAATGAAAAAAAAAATTAGAATACATGTATAGCTCGACAACCTAATTGTGAAACCTGTGGGCGGAGTTAATTGACGTCACTGCTGCTAGAAAGTTGTGGCATTAGGCGGAATACAATGGCCGTTTGGGAGCCATAACTAAGTTGGCCGAATTACAGCTATCATTCAGTTCTTTCTATTAAAAATAAATTAATATAAATAAATAATTGTGAAGTTTTATTCATTTAATTAACAGAATAACACATAAAACAAAGTTTACCAATAATTGAACGATAATTAGCAGATGAAAACTTGTACTACAATGCCATCGCCAGTAATGTGTCATTATATTTATTTTGGTTATGTGTTTGTTATAACCAGCATGTGTTCTCTCTTTATGTATTGACATGTAATTTTTTGTTCGTGTTGTCATCAACGGGGGGGAGGGGGGAATCCTTTCACTATAGTTATAATGATTATATTTGTTACAATAAAATAACTATCCCCACTACTTCTAAATATATTGAATAGACAAAAGAAATCTAATTATTTTACAAGGCCTGTTGGGTATTATATTATTTCAACACTGCCTCTTACATATTACAACTTACAATAGATTGGTAAATATTTCTCTTTCAGGAAATTCTAGATACAAATATTTTAGGCAAACTCAAATACTTAAATACTGAATTTTTTTAAATCAGTCCCTCAAAGTGTTATTTAAATTTTATTCTTAACGCTATTGTCGATTGCACTCATGTTCCGTATATACTCTTTTTTTTGGCGATTTTCTCGAAATAACTACAATTAATTATGTAAAACATCATGTCCTTATTAACTCACATCACTTTTAGTTGAAAGATCTATCTAGGAGAATTGATTTAATGCTGTTCTTGGGGTACGATGATTTGTGGCTTCTCTCTAAAGTGCATTTCCATAGAATATTCGGAACTGTAATGGAACCAATCACTATCCAATTCAAAGAAGTTGTAGTCAACTTTCTGCACGAACTTGATAACCTTATTCTGGTATTGAATGAAAATCAGAAACCGGTAAGAAACATCGAAATGTGTATGCTATGACGGATTAAATCCTAAATGTTATCCTGCATTGCAGATCCATCAACATATTCAATAATATAATTGTGTCACAATCTCAGTGTTAAAAGTGCATGTTACATGGGATGTGTGATTGTTCTCTAACCATTCAGTCTAAAAACTTCAGATTACTGTACTGTATAATACGAAATCGTAACAAGTTATATATATTAGTTAAAATTATATTTAAATATAATAATAATTTTCATTTCCTCCCAAAATTAAAATTTACTAGTATTTTATGTTTACACAAATATCAGTTTTTTTATACCTATCTGCAAAAGTAAAAAGATTTGTTTTATTGTTAAAATGAAATAATTAATATTGTAATGAAATTAAGCCCTTGTTAGCCACACAAGCGATTGACTTAGTTTTGCCAATAACAGAACTATAGCGAACGCCTACCATCGCACCTTTAGCCGCACTACAATTACGTGTCACCCCTTCTGTTACTTGTACGAACTGTATGGAATGGGCTACAGCTTTGAAGAAATCGTTTGCAGCTTCCACCAAGACATGGGATAAAATGCCGACCATCTGAGAGGCTTAAACAAGTCGCACGATCAACCTTGAAGCATTAACATTTGAATACGTAAAGCAACACTTGATAGAAGTGTTGGACAAAATCGGTGTTGGCCCAGCATCTTGCTAAAAAGTGGGAAGCTACAGTTAGTAGCGGCCTGGGTAGCGAAGGCCGGAACTAAACGGCGTGATTTCCACACCACTCCTACTCAAGTCGCCGGCTGTTGTGCCGTAGGTTTTTCTTTTTTTTATCACTTTATAAGACTCTAATCATAATATCATGAATATAAAAACACTTGAATAAATTTTATAACAACAAAAGTTATAATATTTGGCTTTATTTTCCTTGGCCCTAATTTAAAATAAAATCAAATCAATTTACCAGCTAAGTATTGCTAGGTTATTTGGGGATAATAAGTAGGTATGTAGTATTGTTTTGAGTATCACGGTTATTATTTGATATTAGTATATTCAACACTTGACAAGGAGAAGAAAGCCAGTCAAGCATTCAAGCGCTGGACAACAAACCTCTCAAAGAGTTATTCAATAATCTGTTCGTTACATGCAGTCTACACTTGGCTTTCTTTCCAAAGTATTTTCAGACCAAAGCGTTTTCACTAAGCTGGCCACACAAGCTATTCGTCTATTAGTACAAGCAAATGTTCTAGCTAGCCAAATCATTATACTCGCTCATTATACCTCAGCTAGTATTCTATATCATTCATTCTTCGCTCGGTTACTCTATTTCCCAAAAACTCTTTTCTCTTCACAAAGTGATGCAATGAATTTTGTACAATTTCACCATTTGCTACATTATGTAATAATAAATAATTCCCCTTCAACAAGAAACAACACACTATCCTTCTAAACACACCTAATAAAGAGAAATATGAAGAAATTTATTTTTATTATGTTTGTTAAATCGTTTGATCTAACTTAATTGCTATTACTATTTACAATAATAAACTATTAAGCTCTCATGCAAGAAAATACAAAGGAATATTCTGTTTATTGTATGTTACATTGTTGTTGTTTTGTCTATTTACATATTAATCATTTCATTTATTTTGGACTGCAAATGCCTTTCTGTTTTGTTCATATTGTTGATATTAAATTGTTTAACAAAAATAGTTTAAATCACACCTGAATATAATGAACTCAGTCTGATTAATAATTTGTTTTTCTAACTAAAATATCAGTGTATTTCCATTTGAATCCTCTGGAGACTTCGTTCATTACTTTCATAGGCTTGTTTTAGTTTCATTATTAGATTTATCGTGTGAAATCTTCATTGACACACTTTCTACTTACTGGTTCTTTATTTAGACTCATACCTGTTATGAAAATGTTTGTTTATACCTACTAGCTGCTATGTATATCTTAATAGTTATTTGCCATCTAAGAAGATGGTTATTTGTAATCTAGGAAATCATGTGAAGAAAAGGATTTATGACACTCTTATATAAGTTACATATTCGCACTTGTGATTCAGTCTAGCTTAGTAAAGAGATTTAGAATTCTAGAAGTTGATTGAACGACCATGAGAGACTCCTGTTAGTTCGCTTGTTCAGAACTTCTTCTGTGTTTGTTTAAGATGGTTCGCCTTCGTATTGAGCGCTTGGTTTAATACCCAAAAAAAAAATCTGTGGGAGTTATTATTCGGAGTTGTTGTTAAAATCAGAAGTATTGGAATCGCTTAGGCGTGCCATATGCATTATATGTATATTGTATCCACTGGCTCTGTACTGTAGTAGATATATGAATTTTGATATCTAACTATAGTATGGTACTGCTGTGACATTGATGTGCTAAGAATAGAATACTTATTGACATGAAGATCTTTCCTAGAATGATTTAAGTAGATTGATCTTAAGTGCTTTGTAAAAGTTAATTTTTTATTTATTTTTGTGAAGGGAAGAGAGAGAACAGACTCCCTCTGGTACTCTCTGACTTAAGCAGGCTAGAGTGGGGAGAACTTGTATATAAGCCAGTGAGAGATCTAGATATCTATCTATTACATTCAACCATATACATCGCATCGTGTCATAACTTACTCTCACCCTTTATTCTATAAAATCATTACAAGTCCAGTGCAGTTTGTGTAAGCTTATAACAGTGTCTTCATATTATCTCGTCTAATTAATCAATCCCAATTTCTCTCCTCCTCAACTCCATTATATTTTTATTTGATTATGTTTTATGGCGTCGACTGCTGAGGTCTTTGGCCATATTCTTCGCCCTGTACATCTGTATGGAATATTTTCATTATTTTCTGAATGCCTACTTCTTTTTTATTTTCGTGAATGCTCACTAATAGATAATATACCCGTCTTAGTACTAGATGTATATAGACTTTGATATATATGCAACCATTCCAAACCAATACTACCATACCAAATACGTTCATTCTAATAAATACATCCATTCTAACGATGATACTACAACCTAATTATAAAAGTAGCTGGATTATTGGATATTCCTCGCACCCCGCGTACTTAAAAATAAAATAAAACTGTATACACTATTCACATAGGTGCCCGGGTTGCCATTCCCAGCTCACACCCACCCCTCCAAAAGTCAGTGGCTCCCGAATTAAAAACAAAATGCAGGAAAGGTTTCCCACACGACCAAAAGTTGCCACCCCTGGTCGCTATTGGCTCCCCTACCCCATTCTCAAACTCTTTTATTCTGACAAAAATTTAAAACCTAATTGTAGAACTTATATTATCATTTACGAGCTAGTGGATTGTAGTAAGCGATATTCCTACGATCCCAATCTGTTTAAAACTAACATACAATCCTCTTTCAGGCAAATAAATTACTTTCATACAAGTACTTTCAACCATATACATCTATGGTAAATTATATAAAATGTATTAAATTCGTCTATATATTCCTAATGCTCTTAAAAAAATCAATCACTCCTCCAATCTTATAACTTTCCTCCAGATTCTCTTTAAGGTTGTCTGATAAGTTATAAAGCCGTCGCATATAGTGTAAGTCTCTGCAGGTGCATAGTAGATAGCGAAACAGTAAGGCGTTCGTCGCATTTTTCACACAATCGTTCTTCTCGCCCAATCAAGAGGTGTTGATGTGTGAGAAGTGTGTGACCTAGTCTAAGACGATGTATTTTGATTCGCTCGCTTGTATTTAAAGAGAGAGGAGGCTGCCATAAATGTATCGACTAAATAAATTGTTAGTAAAACTATCAATATACTTTAAAGTTCATTGTTCAGCATTATTCATCGAAAATTAACGTATATTATTGAAGAATAATAGTTTTGTAAATCTGGTGTGATACAGACACACGACCTTCTCTTACTGAGTTAAATACATGTTTAAAATCGACGTTTTCTTTATATATAGTACATTATATTTATTGCAATTAACATTACTAGTTTAAAGGAAGTACCAAAAAACAAATCTAGAACCAGTTCGTAAAGCCGATTTTTTTCGAATTCTAGCAGTGTTTCTAATGTACCTCAGTATTATATTGATGACAGAATCATACATTGTGCTCAAGCATTTTAGAGCAGAGTTTATCATTATCACTTCCCAGAAAACACCCCTAATGAATCAAGTGTTTCTGGGAACATGATTCATATAAAAATAATAGGCGGTTATGTGTGTGTAGTTAGTATATGAAGTTTAAAATTTTATATAAACTCATTTGAGCTGTTTTTGGAAAAAATTACGAAAAACAAGAACAAATTATTCATTCAATGAAGTAGGAATTGCGGTTGATGGATTTTGAAACCATAGTGTCTATTATTGTGGAAATTTATAGGGTATGGTAGGAATTATCTGTAAAAGGAACTCACGTTAAACTGGTCTGGATTAAAGCTCATATTGAGATAGCAGGGAATGAAAGAGTCGATGCTTTGGCCAAAAGAGCTATGGAGGAAGGAGAAGACCTAGCTATATTATTACCGCCTTCAGACTTTCTGCCACTTATTAAGAACAGTGTTATGATGGAATGGCAGAATAAGTTTTTTAGTGGCACCAAGGGACGGATTCTATAAGAAGATTAATCCAAGTCGCCTGCTAATTAACCCTTTCAGCTTTGGCACAATGTTAATGAGTAATAACGTGGAAGTATATAAAGCAATTTTTAAATATTTGGTTAAGATAAATGCTAAAATATAGTTATTATACATCTTTAATCACCTCTTGGATTATGAAACTTTTGTAAATAAATATCTATTTTATTATAAGTTTTAGGTTAGGTTGAAGGGATGGTGGGAATATGGAGTACTCCACCCAAATATAACTGTCTATAAGGTTGCCTATGGGTGTATAAGTTAGCTCATTGGTATGAATGCATTTATTAGGATGTGTGTATCGATAGGTGTGCGTACAAGGTTGCCTGAGTATGCACAAGTTATGTATTCTGACAGTAGTATATAAATGTATGTATGTATTTATTAGCGAGAATGAGATAGGCTAGAGCGCATTTGCAGAGGATAAAGTAAAGGGTGTTTATGTTTCCTTGTGGAGATTAAATGCGTCCTTATAAGTAAGTGCTTTCAAATTGTAGCAATTGTTGGCCGTTAGAAATGATCAGGTTATGTATTCTGACAGTAGTATATAAATGTATGTATGTATTTATTAGCGAGAATGAGATAGGCTAGAGCGCATTTGCAGAGGATAAAGTAAAGGGTGTTTATGTTTTCCTTGTGGAGATTAAATGCGTCCTTATAAGTAAGTGCTTTCAAATTGTAGCAATTGTTGGCCGTTAGAAATGATCAGATGTATCTCTTAGCTGGCTGATCGGCCAGGGGGTATCATAAGAAAAACACTAAAAAATTTTTTAAGTGTTTTTTATTAATAACCCGACGTTTCGACAAACATTGTTTGTCTTCTTCAGGGGCTATCTATCTATAAAGAAAAAATATACATGAAAATCTAGCTTGCATTAACAGAACAAAAACAGAAAATATGGCAATAGAACAATAAAAAAACAAAAAAATTGTAATGGAAAACTAACTAAAATAAATTACAAAGGTAAATACAGATACTCGTATAGAAAAATTATGGAAATGTTACAGACCTTAGAATCGGAAAATTTGTATGCTCTATTAATTACTACATGTTCAATTATGACTGTGGTCTATGAGTGTACTACCAGTGAAAGGCTGAGAAACGTCGGGTTATTAATAAAAAACACTTAATACCCCCCACCACCACCACTACTTTCACCGGTGTTCCTTCTCAACCTTTCACTGGTAGTACACTCATAGACCACAGTCATAATTGAACATGTAGTAATTAATAGAGCATACAAATTTTCCGATTCTAAGGTCTGTAACATTTCCATAATTTTTCTATACGAGTATTTACCTTTGTAATTTGTTTTATTTAGTTTTCCATTACCTTTTTTTTGTTTTTTTATTGTTCTATTGCCATATTTTTTGTTTTTGTTTTTGTTCTGTTAATGCAAGCTAGATTTTTATGTATATTTTTTCTTTATAGATAGCCCTGAAGAAGACAAACAATGTTTGTCGAAACGTCGGGTTATTAATAAAAAACACTTAGAATTTTTTTTAGTATTTTTCGTAAGTGCTTTCCTTATAAGTATTAAATGCGTCTGTAATACAAGTCAATGGCTATCGCTCGACCAGCTAATGCCAAAAAAAAACAACAAATAAATAAATAAAAAACAGTGTCAGATGCGGAAGTGACATGAATTATTTGACTTGTTATTACCAATACATATATGAATTACATGAATTGTTTAAGGGCTGCACTAGCTTTTCTGAAGATCTTCGATTTTATCTGCAATTAAGACAATGTGTTGGATTATCGTTTTTTATTTAGTTATTAAGTCGCTTTTCATTTGCATTATTTCCGCTTGGATTCCATGCAAACCTTGTTTGGAAAATTGCCTCCGAATATAGTAATATTAAATAATATCCGTGATACTCAAAATATTATATAGTTTTAATAACAATACTACATTACCTTTTATTATCCCCAAATAGCCTAGCAATACTTAGCTGGTAAATTGATTTGATTTGATTTTAAATTAGGGCCAAGGAAAATAAAGCACAAACATTGGTTAATAACTTTTGTTTTTTATATTCATGATATTATGATTAATATGTCTTACAAACTGATATTATAATAATAATTTTTTATTAGTAAACAATCATTGTAATAATATCATTGTCAGTTCAGGCCATCAACATTTTACCTATTTCAGTTTTGTTATGTAATGAAAGAAATTATCTTTCTTCACAGGTGAGTCATAAAAACACTTTCTTGTGATAATAATCATTCGCCCAAGGACCATGTCTGTGATATTATTATATTTTTCGTTTTGTGATGATATCATTTATTATGATCATTATTATTATTTTATTATTACTTAATATTGTCTCTTATTATGAATTTAATAATAATTATATTGTTCTTTATCAAGGACTTTATGAATAATAATAGAATAATATGAGAATACAGATAGGTAACACTACAAAAACACTTGTATTGTTCAAAGTGAAGTAAAAAAAAGTAGAGATTTCGTAAAAAAATCCTACTTTTTAAAAAAAGGTTAATTAAAAGAGTTTGGCATCTATATATGAATTATAGATAAACATCATACAATTATTATATATATGTCGCAATCGATTGAAATCAATTGTATTATTCAAGATATAATATAACAAGATATTAAATGTATTTGAATTATGTTGTAAACTTTGAATATAAAGGTGGAAGTCCTTCAACCTTTCTATTGTGAGGTCATTGTCCATAAAAAAAAAAAAAGACATCAATATGTATGTACATAATTATTTATTAATATTGTTATAGATTCAATACTTACAGACATATCTATTATCAAAAACAAAGAAGAGGAGGTATTAGCTGGACTCCGATTTATTATCTGTAAATTTTCACACGTTTGTATCTTCGGGCACGAAATATTCTCAACCTGATTGTTTCACAAATGTTCAAGAGAATTAAGCATGATTTGCAAACAATCTGAAGTTGATCTCACTTTAAAATATTACCATGCGATCTTAAGCTCCTCGTATGAGTTCTCTTGGGAATGCTGTCGAAACTCGCTTAACTAAATAAAAATAGCTGCAATACTAGGTATAAACACAACAGCTCGTTTATTCAGATGAAAATCCAACTGAACAACACGTAACTCTGATCAGGAAAACTCTTTTCACAAGGAATGGTAGTTCTAAGTTTGCATCTTAAAGCAGAAATTAAAATGAAAAAAATTGTCTTAGTAATTACCAGTTCTTCTAGTAATAATGTACTAGTTCTTAGGTGCAGTAAGAAAATGGTGTGAGAAGAACTTGTGCCTGGAGGTGTCTTTATACTACGAGGCGGTGAGGAAAGAAAAGTACGAATGTATGGTAATGGGTCATATATTTCGTTTTTTGGGGGGAACAAAATGGCTAGAATGCCTAAGTACCTCCTTGAATTTTCAAACTTCCCAAAAAAGTGATTATATAATACAATCAGATGGCAACCAAAAGATACTGCATGGGCTAAGAGTAGCTGCGACATCCAATTGCCTTGTTTCTTGCATTCAGGAAAAGAGTGACCGCTGTAATTACTCATGTTTACTCGCAAAGTTGGATGGACACCTTAGAGAGGTTCGAGTTCAGTGCAACCCTTAGACTTTTTTCTTCTTAGGAGCCTCTACAGCTCAGTGTTCGGTGAAGGACAGTGATATCTATAGCGAGAGAACACTATCCGGAGGCCGGCAGTGCACTGAGAAACCTCCGGGCGCTAATGATCATACAATGTTGACGCGCCTTCTTAAATTAAAAAAAAATAAAATAAAATAAACCAAAGAATCTGATGAGAAACACGACTTTCGCTTACTCTTGTTAATACAATTATTATATAAAATAACAATTTTTCTTTAAAATTTAAATTTTCCATATTCGAATTAAATTTTCGTCCTTATGTCGAATTATGCCACAAATATTAATACATAATTTATAATTAAATAAATTTATAACTTAACGCCACAAAATTCTGCCTAACTATCGAAAACCAATGTTTATTTGGTAAACCTTTCAAATAAAAGTGATACATTTTTATATCTGTGCATTTTACAATGCGTACCAAGTTTGCAGGAAATCGTTATAGAAAATTACAAAAAAAAAAAAATTAAAAAACCTATTCTGTAAAGTCGCACTTCCGGTTAACCAAATGTCTTCAAATTACTTAACGTTTATTGTTCTCCCCCCCCCCAGAACCCCCCAAAAAATCAATTTTCCTGGAGAAAATGTTTCAAATAAAAGTGATAGGATGTGTAATGACATATCAGGGTCATAGCAATGTCAAAGTGGCTCCAGCCAGCCGCCATCTTCACAAAGGATGGCAGAAAGAAAGGATAATTTATAACTAGTGGCCCAGCCTGCCGCTGTCTTCAAGACAAGGGCCGCGGCCAAACAAAAACCCTTTTCAATACAAGGATCAATACATTACATCAAAGAGAACGCCCGGATAAAGCTGGCCACTGACCTAAATCACTGGTCACCGAACTAACCAAGGTCGCACGCTACGAGAGATGTCTTAGTATGAGTACTTACTTACACACTTGACAGTGTGGAGTAAGACTAATATAAACTTCGCCCCACTGGAGGAGGGGATCAGTATCATTATATCAGTAGCATCAGGGGACAGTATCATCAGTATCACGAGTATTATCATTATATCACTATAGCTTCAGTCTATCAGTATGTATCATTACGGTACGAGAGCGCGTCCCTATACAGTTAAACTTATAATTATTTTCATAGTTGTGCATATTAGTTTATTTATTTTAATCATTTTAAATTATTTGTTGTTTATCTCCTGTTTATTTCTAATTATTTCATGTTAATAGCTACCAATTCTCACATTAAAATTATTGTAAAAATATAGTCTATTTTTATAAATTCAGTGTTGGTAATTCAAGCAATAACTCTCTGAAATCTCTAAACTAACTTCCGCCTAATAAATCCCTCTTCAAGACATCTAACTTCATATCTCAGGAATCACGACAATTGATTCCACTACAGATGGGATAGGTTAGGGGATAGGATAGGATTGGGGATAGGATAGAATAGAGGTTAGGGCGTAAGATAGGATAGGGGATAGGAGAGGATAAAAGATAGAATAGGATAAGGGTTAGGATAGGATGGGGGGAAGGAATATGGGATAGGGAAGGATAAGATAGGGAAGGATAGGATAAGGATAGGATAGGATATGGGGCAGATAGGATAGGGGTTAGGATATGATAGATAGGATAGGTAGGTAGGATAGGGTACAGAATAGGATAGGGGTTAGGACATGATAGGATAGGCATAGGATAGGGTAAGGAATAGGATAGGATAAGGGACAGGATGATTCCGGTTCACCAAATGTCCTTATTATTAATATTATGGAAGTAACAGAACTTTTTTAGAAAAACATAAAGTTTATTGTTCCCCTCAGAACCTCCCAAAAAATCAGTTTTTCCCAGGAAAATGTTTCAAATAAAAGTGATAGGTATTTATGTGTGTAGATAGTATACAAAGTTTAAAAAAAATCGTTGTCGAATCTGTATCCGTTTTCAAAAAAAAAAAAATCGCGAATCAGTGAAAAGAAAAAAACCGTTCAGTAAAGTCGCACATCAGGTTGATGGACTTTGGCCGAAATCTGTATCACATTCCCAGGGTAAGATTCAACGAGGGGAAAATATGGTGTATCCAAACGATTAACTAACTGACCCTTTAAGTAAGCACGATTTGAATTTATAGCATTTAGAAATTAAATTCCGCCTTTTTGTTTCATTAATTAGCTCTACATCCATTTTCGAAAATAATTAGAAATTAATATTTCATTTGAAGGAATCTTTTAACTTGATTCGTTTCCGAGGAAAGATTTGGGAAATGGTTTCTTTTGTGCTCTCAGAAGTTTACGTTTTTTAATAGGGGTTTTAATTATTTAGTTTAATTATTAAATAAAAGCTTTTTTAAATTCTTCAAGATTAGAAGGAAAACAATTATTTCCTAATCAAGCTTGCATATATATATATTTTGTCATTATCAGAATATAAAAAGGATGTAGCAAAAATTTGCCATCCTTTTAAAGACCAAGTATACTGTTGAAAAGTCGAGGATGGAGTTTTACTATTTCTTATAAAACCTAGTCGAATCTCATTCTAGTCGATATAACAATTATTATAAAAAAATCATAGGAGGTTGCTTCTGAATAAGGGCAATTGTTCATCAGAAACTTCAACACTTTAGGATTTTAGGAATTATGGGCATTAGATTTTGTTAGTTATTCTTCTAAAGTAAAAAAAATAAAGGAAAACATTTCAATAGATATATACCAGGTAAAAAAATAAATAAATAAAATCATAATAATAGAACACTAACATAATATAAAGAATCTTGTCATCCTATCTGAAAGAACCGGAAATTGAAACATATGTTACTAGAGAAATTGAAAACGATTTCTTACAAGGGTAAAATAGAAGCAATGATTGAACAAGCTTGTCCAGTTCAGATATTCAAACAGTAGTATTATATAAGGTTGAAAGGACCACATTCCGATCGTAGCAGTTGGGACAATTTCTTCTTGCCCCCCCCCCCCGAAGTATTCTATATTTTATATATTTTTACTTTTTGTTACTTCTGGTAAGTGAAGAATTCCAATCGTTTCAAATTTTCGAACAAAATAATTATAAATATTGTTAGAGAATGATCTGTACGTGAGTGTGTGTGTGTGTGTGTGAGAGAGAGAGAGAGAACAAAATATCTCAGAAACCGAGAAATCGCAGTGCCTTCAAATGGCAATGCACAGCTTTCCTCATAAATACCGTTTCAATACAACATATTGTTCTACCATCTATATAACATTATTTCTTTGACATTAGAAACAATTCTAGAATTCCAAATATGAGAAAATCGGTTAACCGGAAGTGCAATTTAAAGAATTGGTTTTTAAATTTTTTATTATTTACCGGACTACGGCTACAATGATTTTCTTTAAAATTGGTTGATACAATCATCAAGCCACCAAGTGTCGAGTGTAACAGAAACATTGCGTTGAAGTGAACCTTTACAGGAACTTGATAAATTTACACTGACGATGGATGAAAATCCTAAACCGATCAGGAATAAAAGAAATATGCATACTACGACGGATAAAATACCAGATTGTTATCCAGCATTGCGGACCAATCCACATTTATGCAACATAAATTTATTATTTTTTTTTGAAACATTTTTCCAGAATAATTGTATTTTGGGTCCTCATGTGTTGGTGTAATGGTTAGCGCATTCGCCTTTGGTGTGAGAATTCAGGGAGTTCGATTCCTGTGATGGCGAAATTGTGTTGACCCAGCATCGTGAGAAATAAGGGGAGTTGCTAGCGCAACTAGATAGCGAAGGTCAGAACTAAATGATTGTAAGTGCCTTAGTCTTTTATGGACTGTTGCGCCATAGGTTTTTTTTTGTTTTGTTTTGTTTTAATTATATTTCGGGATTCTGAGGAAGGTGCGAGATTAAATTTGAAATATTGTTGGAGTTTTTGAATATGTGGATGGGTCCGCAATGCTGGATAACATTTGGTATTTTATCCGTCATAGCATAAATATTTTTCTTATTCCTGACCGGTTTCGGATTTTCATCCCATTATCAGAGTAAATTTATCAAGTTCATGTAGAAAGTTTACTTCAACGTAATGTTACTGTTGTTACTCACTACACTTGTTGGGTTGTTGATTGTAAGTGCGGGAGGTTATAAGTTTATGTTACTACGTGTGTGTTTGTGTAGGTGTGTTTATTGAAAAAATGGAATTATTATAAATTGTGATTAGACATTAGAAAATGGTGTATAATAAATAGCCCATTTTGAAGGATACTTTATAACTAAATTTTAATAGTCGTGTTAAGTATGCTGAGTGTTTTATCGTCATTTTTATTAGGGGGGGCACGATAAGAAATTTCAAGAGTTCACTATACTAATAAGAATGGATAAAGTATGCTGAAAGGCAGTGCAATCTTTAAGGAAAGTTACAAGCTTGTAAAAATAATAAATATATAATGAAACCTATGCAAGGTTAGTCAAAAAAAATGATGGTAAATTGTTATGTGAGAAGGTATTTAGCAAACGGCAAATAGGAGATGCTATTAAAATAAATAAATAGTAATGCATTTTGCCTATAGCTGTAAAAGAACTTATTAATATCTGTTTCAATGGAATTGTTTTTTTCAAGTTGAAGCAAGTTTTTCTATGCCACTTTTTGTAAAAGCTTGCGCATGACATGATCCAGTTTTTGATGACATATATATATATACATATCTCCGTTTACAACTGCAGCTGGTTTATGTATGGCCACTTCTTTAACTCATGTTCAATGTCTTAATCTTTTAAAATATTGCTATTGTTCCAATCTGAATAATCATTGCTTTAAGTAAATCTTTATAAAAGTAAATATAAATTTTATATATTTTTTTTTGTTTTTAAAGCGCGTCAACAGTCAACATCTATGGTCATTAGCGCCCGGAGCTTTGTCAGTGCACTGCCGGCCTCCGGACAGTGTTCTCTCGTTACGGCCAGTGAGCTGTAGAGGCTCCCAAGAAGAAAATATCTAAGGGTAGCATAGCTGGACTCGAACCCGGGTCCTTCGATCAATATTTGTTATTAACAAAATTGTAATCGATCCTGATTATACTCGTATTCTTTTCCATACATAATCTTGTGGCTAGAGTGCAGTCATCATCTTTGGTGGTGGAAGAAATCAGGGTTTGATTCCCGTGAATATCAAACGATATTGACACACATTGTGTGTGTGTGTGTGTGTGTGTGTGTGTGTGTGTGAGTGTGAGAGAGAGAGAGAGAGAGATGAGAGCTAGAATAGTAGTGAATCTGTAGCGGAAAAGATATTCGGGATGTAAGAGTAAAGCGTGGATATGAAATTGGAAGCGACCATTATCTGCTCCAAATGGATAAAACAGCCGGAAAGAAATTAGAAAACAAAAATAGAAACAGGCTTAGAAAGATGGAAATTAAGACAAAAATTAATAATTACAAACTAAAAAGAGAAGAAGAGTAAGACGTGAATTTCAAGACAAAGTACAATGCAAAGTAAGAGAACGACATACCAGCTAGGCAGTAACTGATGTCGAAAAGTGTTGAAACACTTTAAAGAACATTGTTTTAGAAGCAGCAGAAGAGGTGTGTGGAAGGTCAAGGGAGGGAGTTAAGAAAAAGACAACACCCTGGTAGAATGAAGAAATAAAGAGAGAGGTGAAATGTAAAAAAGGAAAATGGAAGAAATATCTGACAACGAGGTGCCAGAATGATTATGAAGCATACAAAACACAGCGCACAAAAGTTAAAGAAATGGTAAATAAAGGTAAACAGGCTTCCTGGAAAAAGTTTGGAAATGCTATGGAAGAAAATTATAAAATTAATAAAAAACTCTTTAATAAGGTCAACTGAGAAACATGAAAAAGGAGAAAGAGCCTGCTTAAAATTTATTAAAGACAGTGAAGGAAAAATACTCACAGACGAGGGAAAGATAATAGGAAGATGGAAGGAATATTTTACTAACCTACTGGGATCCAGAACAGAGGAGAGGATCTTGAGGAACAAGACAACAGCGGCTGATGAGAGTGTCAAATGGGAAGAGGATGATTACATAGAAAATGGGAACTACAATCCGCCATTTCTAAAATGAAAATAGGTAAATCAGTAGGCCACATGGAATTTCTCCAGAAATGATGAGATACATGGGAGCAGAAGGAGAAAAAGTTTTGCTACAATAATAAATGAGATATGGAGACAAAAAGTTATTCCTCGAGACTGGCAGGTGTCTATAATAGTACCTATCTTCAAGAAAGGAGATAACCGGGAATGCAGCAATCATAGAGGTATCTCCCTGACCAGTGTACCGTGTAAACTGTACTCAAGAATTTTAGAAGAAAGGCTTAGAAAAGAGATTGGACCCAATCTGGATACTGCTCAGTATGGGTTTAGAGCTGAAAGAAGATCTGATATCAGATAGGTTAGTGAGAAATTGTTGGATAAAGGGAAAGCGAGCTACTGGTGCTTCGTCGACTTGGTGAAGGCGTTCGACTCGGTTCCAAGAAGTATTATTTGGCAGACATTAAAAGACTAGGGGTTAAAATGGGGCTACAATTGGCAATCCAAAGCGTATACCAGAAAAGAAGATACTATGTATGTGCCACAAACCTAACGTCTGGAGAATTTATAACAACCCAGGGTGTAAAACAAGGATGTATTTTAAGTCCCTTTTTGTTTATTCTCGTGTTGGATGAGATCATTAAAAAGTGTGAAATGAGAATGAAAAAGTTACACATAGGGTACAGATATCTACAGAGAGTGGGGGTTGTTGTACTTGCATACGCTGGCGATATGCTAGTAGCAGCAGACTTGGAAAAGAATCTCCAGTTTAATGTTAACGTCCTGGTTGAAGAGTTGAAGAAATAGAAACTGGAAATTAATACCGAGTAAACGAAGACTATGGTGATCGGTGACAGCATCAGGAGAATAAAAATGAGGCCTGGGGAGCCTCATCAGGAGCGGTATTGGAGTAAGTGAAATCGATTAAATACCTGAATGCCCACCTAAATGAAGAAGGTAGAATGGAAAATGAAGTAAGAGAAAGGATAGGTGCGGCAGGAAGGTTTTTTCACGTCACTAAAAACAGTTTCCTAGGCAAGAAAGAAGTCTCCGCCCAAGCAAAGGTCGCTGTTTATAAATCTGTATATCTACCAATATTATCCTATTCTAGTGAGTCTTGGTCCCTAACAACAAGACTGAAAAGTCTAATTCAAACCGCAGAAATGCGTTATTTAAGAAAGGTTTTAGGGGAAAACTAGAAGGGACAAGGTAAGAAATACCACAGTTAGAAGAGATCTGCGCATAGAGCCAGCCATAGATTCGATTAGAAGAAACCAACTCAGATGGTTCGGACATGTTGCCAGAATGGGAAATGAAAAAATCGCAAAGCTGGTATACGAGTCGAAGGTGGAAAAGGCAGGAGACTCCGCGGCCGACCAAGAAGAACCTGGGATGAGGAAGTGAAGGAAAGTTTGGAAGCAAGAGGAATAGAATGGGGAAGTAAAAAAGAATTGGCAAAAGATAGAGATGGATGGAAGAAGCTCTGTAAGGCCTCAACACTGTCTAGACGGTAGGAGAGGACAGGACTATTATTATGATGATGATGGTGGTAGAGGTTATATTGTGTACGTAAGCCGATTTGTGTAGAACGTCTCCTCTGCCAAAACCAATAAAACTTGTAGTTTAAATTTAAGCCTAACTGATCCTAAACCCCCTTTAAAATCTTCTTTCTTTTTTTTTTTTGAAATTTTTCAAATAAAAATGAATGTGTGTGTGTTTAGATAGTGTGCGATGTTTACAGAAAATAATCACTGGAGCCGTTTTCAAGAATATCAAGAGAAACCGAAAAAAACTCAGTAACGAAGCACTTTTAGTGGATGGATTTTACCCGGAATCTTTGTGTCACGTGAGAGAGGTAGTACGTAAAAGGAAGTAACCACTTTTATGCTTCCTACGATTATTCGTTTTGGAAAAAGTTTTCACATAAATATATATCAAAATACTGAATTTCCTGACAAGATCACAATACTTTACTAGAACCTTACTAGTAGTAAGAGATAATAATAATAATCAACAAAAAACTATAAAAGATTTTATAAAGAAATAAATGAGCTGAGAAAGCTGAATTTATATTAAAAGCGGCGATTAAAGTCAATTATGTAAAACATTTTAAAATACTGTAGGTTTTATCTTCTTTTTTTTAATCTTTGTAGGTTATCAGTAAAATTAACCCTTATCGCACTGGAAAAAACTTTTTTACATTACTTTCTCTAACTTCTGTATCAGTATCAGTAAGTTCTAAATACTTCTGTCTCAGTATCAGTATTTCGTAAGTTTTCATTGAAGAACACATCTTGATAGTAATTAAATATTTTATTATTATTTTTTTTTTTGGCTTTCAAATCAGGCTACCATAATTTCCATCTTAGACAATAACTGAAAGCGAAACGTGTTTGTTTGGCATTGGGCTTGGGAAGGAAATTTTGTTGACGAAAAAAGTAAATCTTTGGAAACAGCCAAGGCCTGCCAGTCACATGGCGATTCCCACCTGTGAAGGCATAGTCACCACATAGTGATTCCTAGTGCCATTTAGTTGTGGCCTTCGCTACAGATTCACTACTATCCTAGCTCTCATCTCTCTCTCTCTCTCAAAACATCAGGGTTTGATTCCCGTGAATATCAAACGATATTGACACACATTGTGTGTGTGTGTGTGTGTCTGTGTGTGTGGGGGTGTGAGAGAGAGATGAGAGCTAGGATAGTAGTGAATCTGTAGCGAAGGCCAGAACTAAATGGCGCTAGGAATCACTATGTGGTGACTATGCCTTCACAGGAATCGCCATGTGACTGGCAGGCCTTGGCTGTTTCCAAAGATTTACTTTTTTCGTCAACAAAATTTCCTTCCCAAGCCCAATGCCAAACAAACACGTTTCGCTTTCAGTTATTGTCTAAGATGGAAATTATGGTAGCCTGATTTGAAAGCCAAAAAAAAAAATAATAATAAAATATTTAATTACTATCAAGATGTGTTCTTCAATGAAAACTTACGAAATACTGATACTGAGACAGAAGTATTTAGAACTTACTGATACTGATACAGAAGTTAGAGAAAGTAATGTAAAAAAGTTTTTTCCAGTGCGATAAGGGTTAATTTTACTGATAACCTACAAAGATTAAAAAAAAGAAGATAAAACCTACAGTATTTTAAAATGTTTTACATAATTGACTTTAATCGCCGCTTTTAATATAAATTCAGCTTTCTCAGCTCATTTATTTCTTTATAAAATCTTTTATAGTTTTTTGTTGATTATTATTATTATCTCTTACTACTAGTAAGGTTCTAGTAAAGTATTGTGATCTTGTCAGGAAATTCAGTATTTTGATATATATTTATGTGAAAACTTTTTCCAAAACGAATAATCGTAGGAAGCATAAAAGTGGTTACTTCCTTTTACGTACTACCTCTCTCACGTGACACAAAGATTCCGGGTAAAATCCATCCACTAAAAGTGCTTCGTTACTGAGTTTTTTTCGGTTTCTCTTGATATTCTTGAAAACGGCTCCAGTGATTATTTTCTGTAAACATCGCACACTATCTAAACACACACACATTCATTTTTATTTGAAAAATTTCAAAAAAAAAAAAGAAAGAAGATTTTAAAGGGGGTTTAGGATCAGTTAGGCTTAAATTTAAACTACAAGTTTTATTGGTTTTGGCAGAGGAGACGTTCTACACAAATCGGCTTACGTACACAATATAACCTCTACCACCATCATCATCATAATAATAGTCCTGTCCTCTCCTACCGTCTAGACAGTGTTGAGGCCTTACAGAGCTTCTTCCATCCATCTCTATCTTTTGCCAATTCTTTTTTACTTCCCCATTCTATTCCTCTTGCTTCCAAACTTTCCTTCACTTCCTCATCCCAGGTTCTTCTTGGTCGGCCGCGGAGTCTCCTGCCTTTTCCACCTTCGACTCGTATACCAGCTTTGCGATTTTTTCATTTCCCATTCTGGCAACATGTCCGAACCATCTGAGTTGGTTTCTTCTAATCGAATCTATGGCTGGCTCTATGCGCAGATCTCTTCTAACTGTGGTATTTCTTACCTTGTCCCTTCTAGTTTTCCCCTAAAACCTTTCTTAAATAACGCATTTCTGCGGTTTGAATTAGACTTTTCAGTCTTGTTGTTAGGGACCAAGACTCACTAGAATAGGATAATATTGGTAGATATACAGATTTATAAACAGCGACCTTTGCTTGGGCGGAGACTTCTTTCTTGCCTAGGAAACTGTTTTTAGTGACGTGAAAAAACCTTCCTGCCGCACCTATCCTTTCTCTTACTTCATTTTCCATTCTACCTTCTTCATTTAGGTGGGCATTCAGGTATTTAATCGATTTCACTTACTCCAATACCGCTCCTGATGAGGCTCCCCAGGCCTCATTTTTATTCTCCTGATGCTGTCACCGATCACCATAGTCTTCGTTTACTCGGTATTAATTTCCAGTTTCTATTTCTTCAACTCTTCAACCAGGACGTTAACATTAAACTGGAGATTCTTTTCCAAGTCTGCTGCTACTAGCATATCGCCAGCGTATGCAAGTACAACAACCCCCACTCTCTGTAGATATCTGTACCCTATGTGTAACTTTTTCATTCTCATTTCACACTTTTTAATGATCTCATCCAACACGAGAATAAACAAAAAGGGACTTAAAATACATCCTTGTTTTACACCCTGGGTTGTTATAAATTCTCCAGACGTTAGGTTTGTGGCACATACATAGTATCTTCTTTTCTGGTATACGCTTTGGATTGCCAATTGTAGCCCCATTTTAACCCCTAGTCTTTTAATGTCTGCCAAATAATACTTCTTGGAACCGAGTCGAACGCCTTCACCAAGTCGACGAAGCACCAGTAGCTCGCTTTCCCTTTATCCAACAATTTCTCACTAACCTATCTGATATCAGATCTTCTTTCAGCTCTAAACCCATACTGAGCAGTATCCAGATTGGGTCCAATCTCTTTTCTAAGCCTTTCTTCTAAAATTCTTGAGTACAGTTTACACGGTACACTGGTCAGGGAGATACCTCTATGATTGCTGCATTCCCGGTTATCTCCTTTCTTGAAGATAGGTACTATTATAGACACCTGCCAGTCTCGAGGAATAACTTTTTGTCTCCATATCTCATTTATTATTGTAGCAAAACTTTTTCTCCTTCTGCTCCCATGTATCTCATCATTTCTGGAGAAATTCCATGTGGCCTACTGATTTACCTATTTTCATTTTAGAAATGGCGGATTGTAGTTCCCATTTTCTATGTAATCATCCTCTTCCCATTTGACACTCTCATCAGCCGCTGTTGTCTTGTTCCTCAAGATCCTCTCCTCTGTTCTGGATCCCAGTAGGTTAGTAAAATATTCCTTCCATCTTCCTATTATCTTTCCCTCGTCTGTGAGTATTTTTCCTTCACTGTCTTTAATAAATTTTAAGCAGGCTCTTTCTCCTTTTTCATGTTTCTCAGTTGACCTTATTAAAGAGTTTTTTATTAATTTTATAATTTTCTTCCATAGCATTTCCAAACTTTTTCCAGGAAGCCTGTTTACCTTTATTTACCATTTCTTTAACTTTTGTGCGCTGTGTTTTGTATGCTTCATAATCATTCTGGCACCTCGTTGTCAGATATTTCTTCCATTTTCCTTTTTTACATTTCACCTCTCTCTTTATTTCTTCATTCCACCAGGGTGTTGTCTTTTTCTTAACTCCCTCCCTTGACCTTCCACACACCTCTTCTGCTGCTTCTAAAACAATGTTCTTTAAAGTGTTTCAACACTTTTCGACATCAGTTACTGCCTAGCTGGTATGTCGTTCTCTTACTTTGCATTGTACTTTGTCTTGAAATTCACGTCTTACCTCTTCTTCTCTTTTTAGTTTGTAATTATTAATTTTTGTCTTAATTTCCATCTTTCTATGCCTGTTTCTATTTTTGTTTTCTAATTTCTTTCCGGCTGTTTTATCCATTTGGAGCAGATAATGGTCGCTTCCAATTTCATATCCACGCTTTACTCTTACATCCCGAATATCTTTTCTCATACTTCTACTTACTAAAAAATAATCTATAATAGATTTTTCGTTTCTTGACGTTCTTCTCGGGTATAGTTATGAATATTGTTGTGAGGATACATTGAGTTGGCTACAATCAAGTCATTAGCAACACATAATTCTAAGGTTCTCTCTCCATTATTATTTCTGATCGATTCCATGTATTCCTAAACTACCCAGCCAACCTTCGCCATCATTCCCAACTCTTCCGTTCAGATCACCCACCACTATACAATTTCGTTTACTGTCACCTATTAAGGATTGCAAATCTGCGGAAAAAGTATCTTTTTCTTCCGCCAAAGCAGTTTCATTCGGTGCATAAGCAATAATAATTGTCAGCTCATTCCCCTCATTATTATTGCACCTTCATGAGCCTCTCATTCTTAAATCTTTAATTTAGAGGTGTGTTTACTGTGGAATAGGAAATTCACGCCTCCTCGCGCTCTATCAGACTTCTTCACTCCCGAATGCACATAAGTATAATCGTTATCTAAAATTATTACGCCGCTTCCTTTCATCTTCGTTTCAGTCAGTGCCGACCATTTCAGATTACTGCGTTTAAATTCCATTTCTTTTCCCATTATTCCTTTTAATTCTAAGTTACAAATTTTTGTATCCGCTTTCCACGCCGAGTTATATCCTTTAAAATCCTTCCAGCTCTTTCATTCTTGTTTCTCTTAATAGTAGTTATTTAAGAGGAACGGGTTATTAGCCCATAGCTTCCGATCCTGATGATAGGGCTGCTATCTGTGGCATCAGGCTGCCATGTGTGTTTCTTCGAACTTCTGCTGTTCTGAGGTACTACTTCCTTAGACTGCACATACTGTGCCCTCAGTTTAAAACACACTGTTGGTCGTTCAGTTACTGCCTAAGCAGCATCCAGGGGCACCACGCGCAGGAAACCACCTCACCCTCCTAACCTCTACCAACCTTATTATTTTCATTGATTAACTAATAATGCAGTTTTTACTTTAGAAATAAGTATATTTAATTTTAATTTAACATTATACGCATATATCTTTTCATATCATATTTACATATTGCTTTATTAGATAGAGAACAATGTAATATTTCTTTATTAAATTAATGTACCTATATGTTAGAGTAAGTATATTATGGAAATTTCCCTGGAGAATATATCACATTTGTTTACTTAACCCATCCATGCGTTTAAAATTTTTATCATAAATATATTTTTAATTTCATTATATGACCTAATTTTTCTTTTAATCTTCCTTACGTCAATAAGAGCAAAATTTGTGAACGTTCCCGATTTTTGAAATTGAGGTTCTGTTATTCCGCATCTTCTTAATCCCCTTAAATCTCTGTGGCAGTTGTTCCAAAAAGGATGATATGGTTAAAAATCGGTCATCTGAAGCTTCCATTTTTCTGTGGTATTTTCGTGATTTTATTGTATGAAACTGCTAAAAGATTATAATATATATATATATATAGTGATGTTTGTACCACAATGGCCAAAGGAGTTTAAAAAAAAAAAATTCTTTGTTGCTCCTTGTTTCGTTGAGAGCGTTGACACTCTTCAATTCAGTCTCAACGTTCTCAATGTTCACTCCTCTCCTACCCTAAAGAGCCCCTGAAGAAGGGCACCAATGGTACCCGAAAATAGAGCAACAAAGACTTATTTTTCTTTAAAAACTCCTCTGACCATTGCCGTATAAACATCTCATTGTATTTTTAAGGCCTGACGATTTGAATATATATATTGAATATATATATGAATATAATATATATATATATATATTTCTTTTTTTCAGTTAAGATTGGTGAGAAGTACCAGATATTTAGTTTTTTGTTGGGGTAATATTAGTGGCAAATACTCCTCCTTTTTAATTATGCACTTGTACAATTTAAAATCAGGGATTTTCTACCTTATGAGGCCAGTCATTTTCAGTCTTTAAACAGAGGATATATAATTTTCTTATTAACTTAGAGAGATTCACTTTACCGCATACCTTCATATTTTTAGATATGAAGTATGTCTATTGCCTGAGGAATTAATTCATTATATATTTCAGTGAGGATTAATAATTAGCATTTTTATTTGTAATATTATGTTATTGTCAACGTTTTGATTAGATTGCTGTATATTATTGTGAACAACACAAATTAAGTTGAGCAGCAACACTATTACAAATTTTTGTCATTAATGTGTTTAGTTCTTCAAGCATAATTTTTAAACAAACACCGTAGCTTTTTTGATCCTGTTCGTAAGTTATCGTCCCTATCAGATCCCGAACTTGATAAAAATTCAAAAAAGAGATACTGATGATCGCTACCTGCATATTCATTCAACACTCTCCAGTCTTTTAATCGGGGTATTACCAATGTTTGCCACCACCAGCCTCTGTCTCGCCATCATATCCAAAATATACCTATCTCTGCTATCCAGATTAGTCATCTCCCAATTTGGGGCTCTGGCATTAAAATCTCCTGCGAGTACCACTTGTCCTTTCCACAATTGGATCGTGTCTTCCAGTTCGTCAATCTTATCCCGAAATATTTGGATACCTTCGTTTGGAGTCTAGTAACAGCTAAAAAAATAAGTATTATCACACTTGATCCAAACAAAGCCGCGTCCTATTCTCGGGTCTTCTATAAATACCTTTCTGGTGTATGCACCCAGATGGCTGCTATATGCAAATGTCTGTATACCAAATTGGACTATCGAATGTAGAGTAAAGCTCTACGTATTTTAACTTTATGAATTGTTGTTTAAGCATTTATCAATATATAGCTCATGTAATGAGGAATTTTATTCCTGTTTTTTTTAATAATTTTTTCTTTTTGTTTTCAGGTGAGTTGCATAATGTTCAAGTTTTATTCCTTCATTAGGAATGTTTATCGTGAGTAGAATATTATAATTTTTTTTTTCGCAAGAACGGAAACCATGACTAAACGTCACAGACGTCCTTGATGCGAATTATTCTTGGTCCAAATGAGATGTTTTCCCAAAACAGTGTACCATAGGAACAGCCGTTGATAGGAACTTTGATAGAATACTGTGCTGATATTATGTGCACACTGAATTAATTTTCTTTTGTTAATATTTCTAGGTGCATCATTGACCTCTTTTAATAAGTAGGAGTGGTCCCAACTTAGTGCCTTTTCTTACACCACTAGGAGATATATAAATATAATATGAATATGTTAGTCATACGCTAAGATTTAAGTTCCCTTATTTTCTAATTATTCAATTGGAAATCGCGAACTAGCTCATGGGGATCCTAAGGTATAACTTTTACATTTTGAACATCCTCCTACCTTATTACGAAACATGTTTTTTTTTTATCAAAAAGTGGTAAGCAATTTAGCAATATTTAGTGAAAATATTTAATACCAGAATTTTTTAGAAAAAAACTTGATTTTGGCTGAATAATGGGGAAGCTATTATTAGGTGGCTCCCAAATGAAGTGCCGTTTCAATAAATTTCACAGTTCAGCTGAGCCGCCAGTACAATTGAGATTATAATGCTAATTCCATAATTGATTGAAAAAAGTCAATTTGATGTTGAGGGATGTAATGCGTGAAAATTGTGTGAGTATTTCATATAGGGACTTTTTAAAAGTAATTTCTTCGCTTTTATTTTTCAGTTCGTAATATAACACAAATTGTTTCCATATTCCAAAACCGTTACTGTTTTTATTATTCTCTCTATTGTATACATATATATATATGTATCGTGGAAGTTCTCGGTTAGATGTATATTAACATTAACTAGAAGGTTTTCATTGCTCTTTTTATATATATACGATACGCTATATATAAATAAATACTACACATACGACCGCTCGCAGATAGTACGGCCACCATTCTGTGGATGTAGCTATATAGGCACAAATACACATGACTGGTTCCTATTACACAAATTTTCCCCCGGGTAAGAGGAATGGTCTGGGCATCACCACATTTTCAATTTACAATTTTATAGGTGAAGCGCTGAAGTGGGAACGATAGAGTAGAGCAGGGGCTGGGCTAGTGAAATGCTACAGCAGCATGTACAGTCCGTAGTTTTCCTCGCCTCTAACTATAACCACCTTTCTCACTCTATCTCTCTCTCTCTCCCCCCCATCGAATACCATCCCCGCTCACCACTGCCCATATAATCCCTCTCTTCAGTCTAGACCCGCTCGGAGAACAACCTCTCCATGCTGAAGTTATATATGTGTGCCTATGTGTTTGAGAGCGTATGTATATAGACTACTCCTAACCAACATCATCATCCTCAACATCATCTCCTCCACATAACTGCATATTCATCTCGTTAGGTACGGCCCACTTCTCCACATACATTCTCTCCACTCCTGCCCAAAGTCTCCTTTAGGGTTCACTTTTATTAGCACTCTGCTGCTTCCGCCAGCACCGGCATATCTTTTCTCTACATCAAGTGTACGTCAGCTTTCTGTGCTAACAATGTTGCTGGAGGCTCTCCCACCATCAGTTTTATAATTTATAATATTATATTCTAACATAATTAGTAACATTTAATTTAAAAAAAAAAAAAAATTAACATTTTTACAATAAATTTATCCGATGAATCAATAATTTTTGATCGAGTTTCGATAAGATATTTTTGAACTATGCGACTTTGTCTATTGTCACAATATAGACGGTTTCCTACGGTGTTCCTTAAATAAGACTGCACTTTGTAGACAGGTACGATACATTATCTTAGTTCTTGTATTGAGAACTGTCTTATGCAGAATACGACCATAAAACAATAAACATAGTCTAGTGAACATCTTATCACATTCTGCCAGCATTGATATACGGTCAAACATCATTTTTGTACAGATCTCCACTCTGGGTTGTGAATGAAAGGCATTTCTAATATCTACCGACTCATATCATTTCCATATAACATTCTTCGTTGTTTCCATTTTAAAATTCATAAATATTGCTCCCTAGCTAGCCAGAATGGCCTAAAAATTTCATTTATAGGAAATTGCATTCTTTTCATTCCGTTTATCCAAATCCTGTACTTGGAGAAACCTTTACACTGTTTCTTTCTGACAGCCTTATTCGACATCAAAAATGGCCCTGGCCGCTCGATTTCCTCGGCAATAAACAAATAATATATTTTAAGTATCACAGTGTATGATAACTTCCTTAGGCCTCTTATCATCGTCTTATTTATTTGCTACTAGAGTATTTAAATATTTACAATTGTAAATTTCATGTAGTGTTTAAAAATAAAACTTCGGTATGAAATATTCATAAAACTTTTTCTTACAGCATTTCTCAACTAATAAATTGAAAAATTTCCTTACAACTCACAATTTTTACAAACCTAATTCATATCATTTATAGACCCATTCAATCAAGCGGCATATCCATTTACCGATTTTGTCCAAAATTTTCTCACCGGAATCGTTAGCCATCTCTAAGTGAAATATCGGTTTCAACTATTCAAATTTTCGCATTTGCGTATACAAATGTAAACACATACACTCACACAAATTTACAGACTTACGGCTGAGAAACCTCTTCCTAGTGATCAGGGAATTAGATCAGGTGTAAAGGGTGCGGTTATAAACCCGAATCTACTGCAACGTAAAAGATCTATTATGGCTTTCCTGAGAGTTTATTAATAGAATGTAGTGTTCTGGCACAATATTAAGTGTGTGGCGACAGTGAGAGAGTGTATGTATGCGTGGGGAGCCACAGTTGACCTTTACTTCCCCACTAAACAAGTAGTTGCACATATCATTATAGTGGTGGAAATATTAAGATAAGTTCTGTTCGCGTTGTTTGAAGTAGCAAGTTCATTGCCATCATTAAGGTGTTTTCCCTAACAGAATGTAAAATATTTCTTAATTTAAATTATTTAATCATATAAAATGTTTTATTTCTTTTTCATGACACAATCTACTAAGCCATTACGGGACCGTGCATCTCTTATTCCGCACAATCATGACATGGCTTGTACTGATTTTGAGTTGTAATATCATCTTGGACTTTAATTATAGAATTAAAAAAAGTCATAAAATTTGTTATCAACTTTCTTAATGAACCATAAACTCCTCCATAAATAATCATGATTCATTCATACTATTCCAAACTTAAAATTGCTAATGACATTTTTAATTAAATATACAATTTTTGACTATATTAGTAGAGCGATAATATTAGGGTTCTGCTCAAGTTTTGGGGGGTTCGTGGAATATGATGATGTTGTAATTGTAAAAGAGTATCTTATTAAAAAACTATTTTTTTGTATAAATACCTTCCAAACTATATGTAATGGATGCCAGAAATTATATCTATAAATATAATTTTTGAAGAAAATTATGATTTGAAAGAAAAATGCAAGTTGGTTAGCAAAAAGGGTAAAACCCATGTAGAAGACACCGTTACAGAAGAGGTCATAGAATTTAGTCACCTTTGTCTTTTTGTCCCTTCTCACAGAGGAAGATTTGAACTACCGAGAGAAGGCATTTTTTTAAAAACCGTCTGAATTAGACATTGAACCAGAACATTTGTATCAGGAATCGCTCTCTTAAATTCAGTGCCAGTTTAAGTGTCAACATTTGAGTTTCAAACAGTCTAGCTACTAGTAATTTGTTTCCTTGCATTTATAAGTTAATTCAAGATTCAGAATTAATAATTATCTTGTAAATTTACTAATTTAATATATAGTTAAATTATTTATTTAAAAGTGGTTCTTATTCTCTATTTCTAATACTTCTATCTCTATCTTAAACATACACACTCACAGGCCCATTTACAAAACCGCTCACGCCACAAGCTGCTACACAAACAACACGTCATCACACTGAACACATTTCAATATTATATTATATGGAATATGAATCAGTACCATTTATTTTATTAATATTTTGTATTTCCATTTTACTTATATGAGGAAAATATTGGATGTCATCTTCTCAAATTAGAAATACCCTAGCAACATATAATATAATAGAGAAGATTTGGTGGTTTAAAGAAATTTCCGAACTATGTAATAAACATATCGTATTTTAAAGCAACAGGTATTTATAAAGATTAATATATTAACCAATTTTTGAATATTCTACAATTCGAGTTCAAAACGTTTAATTTAAAAAAAAAAGTAGAGTAGAGTCTTTAAAAAATAGTTGTTTACTTGATGGAAATAGGCGGTAGTTTATGTCAGTTATAATGAAAACAAGGGGAGATTCATTGTGTATAAATTATTTAGTTATTAAAGTTGAAGAACGTAAGAAATGTTCACTCTATAATCTCTCTGTTGAGGAAGACCTCTATTATTTCTTTGCAGTATGTCCCACATTAATTAGGCAAGCATTCAATTTAATGAATAGTGGAATTGGGTTGTTTTTTTTCTTTTTTTAGAATATTGGTAAGGAATAGTAAAATTTATACACGTTTGTAATAAGGTCTGTTAATTAGAGAAAATTACTGATTGTTGAATGCAATGATTAATTAGGAGTTTCAGTTTTTTTTCTTCTCCATTTCCTCCATTCAAAAATGCAATATTAAGATGATAATAACTATACTAAAGTATTAAAGTTATAAACTTTGTTTAGATTAAGTTGTTTTATATTTAGTTATTCATTTTTTTAAAGAGAATTTTTTAATATTTTTTTTTTATTTACAGTAGTTAGAAATGTTTGTTATTTAAAATAAGTAAAATTTAAAATTAGAGAAGAGTTTATTTTTCTTTTATATAACTAAATGTTTTAAGTCAACTCTGACATAGTCTACGCATTTTGTGTTTGTATAATTCAGCAATATTGTAAAAATTTTATAACTTACAATAAACGCTTTATTATTATTGTTTTATTATATTAAGTAAGTTTTTGATGCTTTTTAGAATCGATGTTCTAGGGTATAAGACTTATTTCTATTCATTTAATTATTTCATTATATCAATATTGTGCAGCTGAAGTTTATTAAACAAATTTATAATATTAGTAAATTTACGCCAAATAGTTTTGTCCGTTTAGAACACGGTCTTGTCCCATTAAAGGTCCAAGTATTTAAAAGTATGATTAGAATTACAATTAAAATACTGGAGATGCCCGCAACTCGTCTACCTCGCATCTGCTTTGATGCTCTATATGCTAGAGATTCTCGTACGTTTAACAGAATTAGATATAACTGGGTTACCCAGCTTAAAGAAATGTTGATCTCTATAGGTTCGTTAGACGATCTTACTCCAATGAATCCCGCACTCTTAAAAGCTCAAATTAAAAATCTGGACCAAAAACTCAGGAATGCCTGTATAAGTGAGGATATTACCTACGTGATTGACCGTTGTAGATATAACGCACTGTACCGTCATATAAGTAGTTTGGGCAGTGTTGAGCAATACCTTTCTTGGTCTGTTTCTATTAAAAAAATTCGTTTAATATTGCAACTTAGATTAGCCAATCTTGATAAGACAAATATCTACTTCATAACATATTCTTTTGATAGTTCTGATATATGCACCATATGTAAACTTAATGCTTCGGACTCACTGTTACATTTTATCTTTTCTTGTCAGGTTTTTGAACCTTTCAGATCTTGTGTACTAGGCGACTTTATATCAACTAATGTATCTGATTCAGACAGTTATATAAATCTTCTAACTATCAAATCTGTTAATCAAATCAATGCAATTTTTGACTATATCAATCTATCTTTAAGAATAAGAAGCTTCCTGTTGAATGAATGGTAATTGTTTTTGTTTCTGATTTATATTCTCGAGAAAAGTTTATACCTCTTAGTTATAGATTGAGTCTAAATTACGTATTCATAATATAGGTATATTAGTGTTATTTCCTTATTGTAACTACCTACTATTATTATTATTTTTACAGTTATTAATACTAAGTTTTTCATTATGTAGCTTTGAAAAGCCATTGAATTCCCTATTTTCTTGGTTAAAGAATAAACAAAGAAATGGTAATTTATAGTTTAGTTAACTGTCAGTTTTTTTTCTTTTTTCTTGATTTAGAAATTGCCTTTTGAGATTATTTTTACATATACGTAATAAATTGTGTCTTATATGAATTATTATATTTCTTTATTGTCAAACTCCATGCTAAAGGAGTAATCCTAAAAGCATTATGTACTAAATAAATAAATAAATTATATCAATATTCATTATTGAAATTTGCAAGAACGACAAGCATATCTTGAGCAATCTGGAAAATAAATCAATAAATTCATACATTCAATGACGGGAGAATTTAACATCTTCGTATGGCTCCCCTGACGATGCCTAAACGGAATATCATATACGGGATTCCTGATATTTTTCATTGTTGAGTTATACTCGTATTATTCACTTTGAGGCATATACTTACTAACTTATCCTGAAACCCTTGCATCCGCTCACCTAATTTATTTTATCCCAGCCATATGCTCCAAAGCGGCATCCTATATATCATATATATTGCTGATAGCCAAGCATCCTAATAACCATTTAATACTTAGGCCTTCGCCACCTCTATTCTTTCCTCTCACACTGATCCCTTAATTGATCAACGTTCCCTACAAGCCCATCTCCCATCAGTTGAGTCCTGGCTAATAAAATAAAATCAACCCTAACAAACCCCAATACCCTGTCTTCATGTTAAATAAAAAGTTCTACCCTTTCTTTATTTATTAAAACATTCCTATTCCAACCCGAAAAGTATGTTCGTTATCTTGGCAAGTACTAGACAAGTGACTAATGCGGAATCTACTCACTAGACTAAAATGGAATTCCTTCAACGAACGTTTCAGATTCCTTGATAAGCTCACCACACCCACTATACAAAACAAAAGACGAGTGTGTTCTTCACTGCTCGCTTCCATCTGGAGGTACGGACTAGAACTCTATAGAACCAAACTTTACAGAACACAAGCCCTGCAGTTCAAAATCCGCATAATAAGGACACATGGTCATTGGTCCTTATAAAATCTCTTACCACACAATCCATACAGATCTGAAGATTTCTTTTATCCACTATTTAGGACTGTCCTGTTACTACAAATTACATAGCAAATTCTCCCTTCATCTCGATCCTCTCGCCCAAATCCTTTTCTCAAACTCACTTCCAGGCAGTTCTGTAAGGCGATTGAAACATCGTTTGCCCCACGACCACTTGGTTGGTAACTAATGGTAGTTATCACTGGATAACTACTATTCATGATATTAGGCCATTTTTTTATATCTCTCAGTTTATTTATTTCTTACATATTTATTTATGTAGTTGTATATATGTAAGAAAAAAAACTTTTTATTTTTAATACCCAGGCACAGACACTTATTTGAAAATAAATAGTAATTCAAGTTTCGAAAATCTTCTACAATCGCAATTCTTCTTCTTTCTTAAAAGCACCAGAATAAGCAGAAAACTATGGTCATAGTTTCAGTTACATGTATGATATTGCGATTTTATGTTGAAAAACTTACTACCTGGGTGAAGTATAGTGTAAAATTTATCCTTTATAAATTAACGTTTCATTGCGCTTTTACTTATATCTTAACAGGTTTCAATGTAGGGCTAGTGTGTCTTAACTAGAATTTCCACTAGTTTGCACGATATTTTACATTATACTTACCTTTAGAAGTTGGTGAAAGGTATTTTTTTGTGTGTTTGCATCAATATTATGATCTAAGGTTGTTGTATTCTGCTTATCTTACGTAATGTAATTTTTGTGCTTTCCAATAAATTCTTCATAGACTATCATTGCTTAGATAGAAACCGCAGATAGGAATCAGTGAAAAAAAAAAATGCAAGTTGTGACTTACATTAACTTTTTTTTTTTTTTTTAGCGTTGCGGACCTTCTGATTTTTTTTTATTCGCAACGAGAAAAGGGAAATCCAAGTCACAAAGTTCTTATGGTTTCCGCTTGCCAGACAGGATCACAATGAAGCCTATTTATATACAAGTGACTGGAACTAGGCGGCCAGCCAAGCATTCTAATAACTTTCATCTCTAATAAAAAATTCTTTGCCGTATGAAGCATACATCTCTTCTGAAACCATCCATAATGGTCTAAAGATGTCATCTATTCAAAATTTATTCCCAGCTCACCACAAATATTTACATTCTTTCTTATCCGTTCATCCCATCATAATAAATAATCTCTCATTTCTTTTCTTTCTGGACAACTTCACACGACTTTAAGCGGCAGTAGAGGACAGAAAAGTACGTCTAGAGGCAATTGCTGATATATCACTTTTTAAGCCCTGTTTCAACCCACACTCTACACCTTTTGCAGGTTTTTCTTCTGCTGTAATTAAATTTCAGATAAATGTTTTTAATAAAATAAAAAATTATTAAACTGTGATACCATCACTGAAATTATTTATTTAATAGGATTCGTTCATTATTGAAATGAATCGGGCAATTTTTGTATTATCTACTTTCGAGTTGATAAAATATATTTTATTTTAGTATCTAATCTACTTCACTTTAGATTCTACCGGGGGAAATGGCTATTCAGCCTACGCCACCGCGACACACCAAGGATCTATTGTGGCACCACTTCACTTTAACTTAACTCTTAATTTGTCCGAAAACTTATAATTAGTATTCGTTACTCTTAGACTTTTTTTTAGTTCTTCCAGATTTTTTCAAAAAATGGATTCAAGGTTTTCTTTAAGCTTCGTAAGTTATGTACACATCTAAACACCCACTACTTTTATCCCAGGCAAATTAACTTTTTGAGAGGTTTGGAGGGGAAGAAGCAACCTTAAGTTTTCCTCTAAAGGGTTTCTTGTGTTTTTTTGAAGGCGCACAACAACTCCCTTGACGTTCAATTTGCATGTAAGCACTATATTACGGGTTCTATTTAACCTAACATTCAGAATTCTAATCTGAGCCGTCCTACAATCTGGTATTTACCTATATTCTACCCACCTAGTAGCTTAGTAGGTACCTAAATTCATATTTACTGCTATTTACATTGCACACCCTCCAGTAAAACATTCTCCTGTACATTCTCGCTAATAAATACTATCATACTACATACATTCAATAAATACTTTCATACTCAAGGTACTTTCACACATACCCCTATTATTATCATATCTTTTCATTCGTACATCACATTCACACAAGTGACGAGTTGCCAATCCGAACACCCGAGACCCGCTCTACGTGATAATTCGTTTAGTAAATCGTTTAGTGCTTCGCACCAATTTTTTTTCCAATTTGTTTTATTTATTTATTACTATTTGTTATTGGTATTCAAATGTAGTTTCTTATGCGGAGAGAAAGAAGGAAAATACTTTCAAACAAAAACACGGCTGCAAGACTACGTTATGTTGCTGCTTGCACATCATTCTTACCAGCCAAAAATGATATCCTGTTTAAATAAATAATTTTTTTTTAAATCTTTATTCATGTTACAATCAGCGCGATAGCGCTATAAGTAACAATCGTACAAAGAACATAAATAAAAAATGAGTGGTGAAGCTACCCAATAGTAACACTCCCAAAACTATACAAAATCACTATTGATTCTCTTCACTTGAGAGGAGATCACAGGGCCATTGTCTTTTAAGACGTCTAGGAGGGTTATTAGGAAGTGTTTGGGAAGACAGGTGTTGAATTAAAGGGTTCGTACGGAATTTCCTATAACGGGTTTGGGCGACTTGAGCAATGAACGGTATATTAAGATCATTATGTATGGTTCGGTTGGAGACGTAAAAAGGAGCGTTTACAATGTTACGGAGGATTCTGGATTGTAGGCATTGGAGTCTTTGGAGATTTTAGCGCTTGGTTGAACCCCATAGTTCTATCCCGTACGCCCAGATAGGCTTTAAAATAGATGTATAAATTAGTCATTTGTTGTCTAGGGAGAGTTTAGATCTGTCGTCCAGTAGTCTTTTAAGTTGTCGAAAGCGTCTGTTTAGTTCTATTCTTTTAAGTCGTTATGAGGATTCCATGTAAAGCCCAAGATAGCGAGCAACGCTGATCACTGGTAAGGGAATTAAGTTGTAGCAGATTGGGGGAAGAGTAATGCGACGTAGAGTGAAGGTAATGTTTTGGGACTTATTTTCATTAAGTTTAATGACCCATTTTTTTAACCAATTTTCTAGGGAGGAGAGGTGGATTTGTAGATTTCTATGGGCTGTTACGGGATCATTATTGGAAGACAGGATTGCAGTATCGTCTGCATAGGTGAGAAGGATGGTATCAGGATGTGTAGGGATGTCTGCAGTGTATACTGAGTAAAGGATAGGACCTAGAATGCTGCCTTGCGGCACTCCATCTTCAGTATGGATTGAAAAGAGAGAAAGATGATCCGATTTGTACTTGAAAATACCTATCGGATAAGTAGGACTTTAGGATAATAGGCGGATAATAGGTGGCTGGAAGGATGCTTTTAAGTTTCCAGAGCAGCCTGGGGTGCCATACTCGATCGAAGGCCTGCTGCACATCGAGGAAAGCCCCCGAACAGCACTCCTTCTTCTCGAGGGAGGATGCAATCAAATACATAATTAAAAATGTTTTTTTTGCATTAATCTTTTCACAGAATAATGATTAATAATTGTGTATCTTTAAAAATAAAATAAAAGAGGAAATCATTATAATGGAGAGAAGATAAACAACAGTATATACAATATAAAAGAATCTACCAAACTCTAGCAAATATCGTCATTTTAAATTCAATAGTCAAAATAATTCAAACCTAAATTGATTTATCGTTCATATAAATGAAAGTTTAAAATTCTTAAAGAATCAGAAATAATTGATTCTGCCAATGTCACATGATTTCGGTCTACGCCGACCTCGTAAAAAAATGTGTCAGTTAGCTAATACACCGAGACCAAACCATAATCCACGAACGTGAAATTCCCTCTCACTATAATCTTCTCGAAGCATTTCTTTAAAGAAGCTTATGCATTTATTTAAGCTTATTTTCTCGGCCTGGTGGTAAAAACCTTGGCCCTCAACTGAATACATCTCCTCCAGACATATGTAGTCATAAGCTCTTCTCTGCCATAAGCTCCATTATTATATGTTTGGTATTATGGTGGCAGCGTATCACAAGTAGCATATTATCGGGTCAACTATCTAACACATAAAATCAAATAATATTTTTAAAGTAATAGTTTTTGTATTTATAAATTATATTTACTAAGATAAATAAAAAGATAATATTTGATCCACTAGTTTTTTTTTCCGATTAATTTAATTAGATACAAATAGTTTCAATATATAAATAGACATACTGATATGAATTTATAATATTGTATGGTGTACTTTATGATATCCTACTAGGTCTTGAATAATGCTGCTTATATTATATCTAACGGGCTAAATCTTAATAAGCGTACGACGGTGCACGGAATACTTTCACGTTAACTGTATTTTTATCAATTTTAGGATAGTCTTTGACTGATAAAGCCCAAGTTTTAGGGGGGGCGCGCGGGGCAGTAGTAGAAGGATATTTTGGCTGTTGATAAGAGGGAAACTCTTTTGTGTGTGTCTATATCTGGAGGCTGAGAGGATTGTAACTGATCTATATTCTGGAATGGTATCCAGCCCACTTTAGGTAGTCAGAGGTCGGTAATACTACTTACTGCATACTCTCTACTACTATCACTATAACTATGTTCGTCAGCAGCAGCCTGAAGAACTTTATTCAGAGTGAGGTTCACAGTGTTGTGTCGTATTCATTCCATTGTTTACTCCCCTTTCTCATTCCAACCATCCACCACGCTCTATCCAATATCTTCACTTTCTTTGCTTTACTTCTTACTCTCTACGTGCTTCCCATATTTCTCTTTTTTCATTTCTTTATCAACTTTGACCTTTTTATTATTCTAATAATAACATTATCTTTTTAAAATTGTTCTTATATATTTCTGTAATTTTTCCTCCATGTTTTACATTCACTTTCTTACTCTATTAGAGGAAGTATTGCGATCTTATCAAATTTTTAAAATTGAGTTTTCACCGGAAATACATGTCTTGAGTGCGAAAAAATGTTTTTTAGCGAATCGACCGTCTGTGCGTTGTGTGTGAACAAAATATCTCAAAAACTCAAATTCTTAGAAACCTCAAACTTAGAATTCCGTTTATGTATCGTCTTACAAGAAACTTTCGGTCAAAATTCATCACTTGACTGAATAGTTTTTCACAATTTTTCACGAAAATTCTCCAATGATTTTCTTTAAACCTCATACGCTACCAAAACGTATAAATACTTATATTTTATTTGAAATATTTTGCGGGGGAAAATTGATTTTTTGGAGGGTTCTGGTGGAACAGTTCATTTTTGAAGAAGCTTTTCTCCAAAATACCACTGTAATATACTGTTCTACTACCTATATATTATAATGTTAATTTACATTTTAAGCATTGCTAGAATTACAGTTTGAAAAAGAAATCGATTAATCAGAGGTGCAATTTTTTACAGAATAGAGTTTTGAACTTTTTTGTTAGTTTCTCGAAAACTACTCTAACGTTTTCATTAAACTTAGCTACACACATTTAAACATACCACTTTTATTTGAAACCTTTTTCGAAAAAATAATTTTGAGTGTTCTGCAGAATTAATGACGTTAAATATTAGGTATTATTTGAGTTTCTTCAGTCATATTGCGCTGTCTTCTAGAAGGTAATGTTGGTGTCCTTAACAATGCAAAAAATATTTCATGAATTTTCCGGAAAGAAGGAGATAGGGTGGATTTCTGATTTGCACAAAGGGAACGACTGGTTTATTTAATAGAAACCCCTAAGAGTATTCCCCAAATGCTGAGTGTAATGTAATATAGAGAATTCTGTGAAGCATTGTCTTACACCTGTCAGTTGTTCTATAGTGTTGACATATACGAGAGACAAGCCATTACTGGGCTGCCAGAGGTCAAATGGCAATATCACAAAATAATATTGATTCAGATAACAAATTCTTAAGTGAAGCTTCAAGAGGAGCCAAGCAGCGATATTAGCTGCGGCATGACCAACTTATATATATATATATATATAAAATTATTAGTATTATTATTTCTTTTTTTTTAACATCAGTTATATACTGGATAAGATGTAATAATGTACGGGGTGAATCCAAGCATATTATTATTCATTGTTCGTTCAAGAATTTCCGGACAATATAGCACATGTTTAACACAACTGCTTTCTGGAGGACCATATAAATATTTCGGTCCAATTCCAGCGTGGCTATACTTTCGTGCAATTCATGGGGCACTATCCCAGTTGCCGAGAGGATTATGGATACTACTCGTACAGCCTCCACTTCCCAAGTGTTTTTATTTCGGATCCAAGCTCTGCATACTTCCGCTTTTTTCCGCCATTACTTGTAGAAGGTTGTTGGTATTCGGAACTGCAATGCCCACCAACGTTACTGCCCTCCTCTCCTTGTCATAAAGCAGAATATCGGGTCGGTTGTGATGGACTGTTATGTCAGTGAGCACTGTCCGGTCGTAGTACAGTTCCCAACTGTTGGACTCCAGTAGAGATTGAGTGTCATACTTGTTATATGGCACACTTTTCTCAATCAAACCAGTCTTGAAAGCAAATTTCCCATGTATTATCTGGGCCAATTGATTGATTGGAGGTAATGAGACTGCGCCAACATTTCGCATCAACTTATTATATGCTGGATGGTTTCCGATTTCTGGTGACACAATCTACACCTATCATCCAGCATTCCAGGCACTTTAATTATGTATTTGTCATAATTTCTGGTGCGGACCAGTTGGTCCAGGATAGCTGTCCTTAGACCCTCCGCCTAGGCAAACAGATCACCACAGCTGAACCAGGCGTTCGGCGCACGTTTGTCGACAAAACGATGATAGGCTCAAATCGTGTGGGTGTCGGCCTTGCAGTGACATGCTCTTCCAGGTTTCTATTTTGTTGGAGTCTTCAGTGTTGGAGACTCTGGCTCACTTAAGTTTACTGGCGTCAGGCTAGTATCAGCCAGTGTCACATACGCTTCTGTGTGACGGAGAATCTTCAGCGCGCTTATGGAAGTACTCTCGCAATTTCCTAATTTGGTAATGACATAAATCCTTGATATCACTTATTCCTCTTGCTCCCTCAATTTGCGGAATGGTCAACCTGTTACTGCTGGCATGACTGTGGTGTTTGCAATGCTTTATCATCTGACTCCTCACAGTACGCTGCAGCTTCTCCAAGTCGGTGTTGGACCATGATATTATGCCGAATGAATATGTCAGAATAGGAATGGCATAAGAATGGAATGTATTAACAGCTCGAGTTGTGTTTACCCCACTGAGCTCTATAACTGGAGTACTTGAGAAAGTCGCTTTGAGAAAACAGTATCCAACTTACTTTTAATTTCCTGGTAGTCGATCCTCTTGGCTTGTTGGACTCCAAGGTGCTTATAGGTCTCTTACACTCTCCTATAGGTTCGACGTAGCTTTATTGTTCCGTCTCAAATTCTCGGAACTCTATATTCCCTTTTCTGATGGTTAATGTTCTAAATTTGTTAAACCCAAAGGTCATCATCTTATCTGTCGAAAAGATCTCCACCAACCTAATCAGTTCCTACAACATCTCAGAGGATGAGGAGTAAAACTTTAGATCGTCCATAAACAGCAGATGCGATAGATATCTATCAGCAGAATCGGATATAGCACTTTTGATTAAAAACCCCTTTTGGGTTGCCTTAGTATGTTCGATTAGGGATTCAGTGCTAAGCTGAACAGCAAAGGGCTTAATGAATCTTCTTGAAAAATCCCTCTTTTTCAATTGCAATTGACTGGCTTATCTTACCGTCTGCCTGCGACCAGGGTAGTGCGCCATTGGGCCATAACTTTTCCAAAAACTGAACTAGGACTGGGCTCACCTTTTAAATAGTCAGGTCTTCCAATAACGAGGAGTGTGGCACAGAATCGTGCAAGGTTTTTCTTTTGTATGATAAATTTTCACTTTTACCTTGGATTTTATAAAAATTTCAATATAGCAATTACAATTGTCTGTATTTTTGAAAATAGAAGTGATCGACGAAGCTCATGGAACCTTCCCGTAATATTTAGGAAAACTAAGAAGATTGGTACTTTTACTTTATCTTACTGTGGTAAGAGCAAGTAATTTAGAAGTAGTGTGATCGTACCAAAAATTTTCTCCTGAGTCCGAAAAAGTGTTTTCCTGTGTGCTGTATGTTAAAAGAAGCATTGCTGAAAATCGTTGGAAATTCGAAATTGATATTCCATTTGGGTATCACTAAGGATTTGACATCTATCCAGTTGTCTAAACTAGAAGTACCTAACAGTTTTATTGAAATGTTTTTCTGGGAAAATTCATTTAAGGATGATTTTTTGGGAGGAGTGGGTTTCTATACGTTTACAGAAATGTACTATACGTTTCCGTCATCTATATAGTATTAATTATTAAATATGTTGCCAAAATTTCGAGTTGCCAAAGAAAATCGGTTGACTGGAACAGTTGTTTTGCCGTTTTCTATGATTTTCTCCAATTAAACTTGGTATGCTAACTCATTTACTTTTGTGTTAAATTTTATAACTACTAAATATTTAAAAAAACTAGTATGAAGACAATTTGATCATAACTATGTGCAGCATTGCATAAATGAAAATCGTTTGAATTTTTTACACCAGATTTTTTTGTCTACACTTCCAAAATCAACAAAATCTCCGAAACACATCCAGAACCTCCGGATCATTTTACAAACAATATACTGTAATAATAATAATAAAAAGAGAAAAAATAAAAAAATAAAAAATAAATTGAGTAAAATAAAAATAAATAAAAGTAATAAATTGATATAAAATGGTTATACTAATTGGTAGAATTCAAGGCATTTATGTTGTGCGGGCTTAGTATAAACGTTATAGAGTTCCAAACATTCATTTCATATGTTCATTATTCCATTATATAAGAATTAATACATTTTGACATTTTATTAAATTATTTAGACAATAATTGCACATATCGTTGATAAATATTGCTAATGAAGAACATAAAGTAAAGAAATATAATCTACTATGATTATTATGATTGGTATTGAAGTTAATCTTGTTAATTCTTTCTTCTTTGCTATACAAAATATATTCAATCTGCATTATTTATTTCATGATGCATTATGTAATTATGAATATGTAAAAAAAAAGGTAAATTTTATGTACTACCAAAAACAATTATGCCTTATTCTTTCCATTCAGTCATTTTTTCTACAAATTTCTTTCTTGATTTTTGAATAATAATAATAATAATAGTGTTTATTTAACCATATAATACAGAATCATAGATCCAAACTAACACAAAATAGGTAATGAACTCTTCATAGAACATCCTGCCTTGTTGGCTTATAATATTGTATAAAAGAAACATACAAATTAATTAATTACATATTTTATTAAATTTATCTAAATCAACAGAAAGCTATTCAACAATATAAGCTATACTCTGCAATAAAATTAAGTTATCCTCTCTTTAAAAAAAAATTGATTTTAATTAAAATAATTATAAAGTAATTATTGTACTCGGTAATTAAATATTTAATAATTAAATTCATTTATTAAAACTTTTCAGTATACATAATAGGCTTTCCAAATTTTTCCCAGTTAGGTATTAAAAAAATTCAATCCATGCCAATGTGACACAGTATTAAACGATATATTCCGAAAATAATTCAAATGGAGCTATAATGTATAATGAAACAACAGGTATCTACCCGTTTCTAAATATACTACATAGTCTCTGATATATATGCTTGGTAACAATAATCATTACATAAATATTTTTGCAATTTTTCCACTTCATTATCTTCCTCAAAATACCAGACTTGACTGGAATAACAGATGACCGACCGCTCGACAAACTGAATAAAAAATTTGATATTTTGATGATAGCTGTATGTTATTATTTATAATAATTCTGTTCTAAGTAGATCCTTTGTATGCGATTAATTTCTCTTTAAAAGGTCTTTCGAAAGTAATTTGTGATGTTAGTACTAAACCCAGATATCTATAATGCGACATAACTTCAATCTCTTCGCCAGCTTACCACCAGCTCTTTTTTCTTGTCAGTTTATCCCCACGCTCAAATACCATACTCTTTGATTTTTTTTTTTAAATTTCCAAAACTTTTCCGAAGTTTACAATATTCGTGTAATCTATTGATTATAGTCTGCTCAGTCCGAAGTTCGCTAACCAGCAGGACAATCTTAACGTTTCATTGTTTTTAGAAATCTGTATGAAACACTTCAAATTTCTTTCACACGACTTTCTCTTTTTGCAGATAATATAATTGTAATTTACAAGTTTTTCTCTCTTTGTAATTTTATTCGTGTTCAGAAATTGCACTTTACAATAAACATGTTAGATGGTGGGTTAAAGTATAATTAATTATTGCTTCTCACCAGAACCATTGGTAGTGAATGTGACTTCAGAGCAGTAAGTCTTACAATCAGTGCCCCTATTGTTGGAAATCTAACGTCACCAAAACTTCTCTAATTTTACCGAAATAATGTAGCAAACAAAACTGATGAGTTTATATGTATATGTATAGTTACTATTACAAGCTGAATGGCTGAATGAAAATCGCTGAAGCAAGCCATTTTAAGAAACAAAAAACATTCAGTAAAATTGCACTTCCTATTTACGGATCTTCTTTTTCTTCTTTCATTGGCGCCACGGTCCCCGAAAGGACTCGGGCCTCCTCAAGGATCCGCCGCCATTAATCCCAAAAGTTTATCGCCAATAGTGCAAAAGTCTTTCGCCTTTGTCCTCAATCTTTTCACTCCCATCCATTTCAGATCTTCCTCCCCATCACCAAGCCATCTCAAGCAAAGTCTTCCTGTCATCTGGCTCCTCCTGGTTTGCCACACAACATGCGCCTGGGAAATCACTCTACGTCCATCCTTTCCATATATCCCAGCCAATTGAACCTTCCTTTCTTTAAAAAAAAAAGGTTATGAGATCTTCATCGTTCTATAATTGCCTCAGTTCTGCAGTTTGTACGGATTCTCCATTGATCATGTTCCTTTATGGAAGCACTTTCTTTTCCCATATCCCTAATACTCGTTATATTTATTTTTTTTCATGAACTATGCTTCACTGGCATATGTTACCACTAGTCTGATGAGCGTCACATATATGGTAAGCTTTACCTTCCCAGACAGCGCCTGAAGCCCAGAACTTTTTGTATAACAAATAGGCATCTATTGCCTGCCGCTATTCTGGCCTTTATTTCCTTAGTTACATTGTTCTGGGCTGGCACAACTGCTTCCAAGTGTTTGAAGCGTTGGCAAGAAATAAATCCTCGATCCCTTAGCCACTCCGGCTGGTGAGTAGGGCTTGTTAACGCATAAACATGCTATATATTTTGGAAATAATGTATCTCCAAATTTTAATTTGGAAAATTTAACACTTCCGTAATAATTACTCTTATAGAGTAGCAAGAGAAAATTGTTTTGTGAAACACCCATGCTACTTTCCTTTAAAGTGTTGCTCAATGTCAAATTGTATGACATCTCTTCAGATTAAGAATTACTAATTAAATACTAAATTATACAAACTAAATTGTTTATTTTAAAAAACTCCCTTTTAAATATTCGCTTTAAACTTCCTGCCCGACTAAACCAGCTGTACATTCAGCTCCAATTAATTACTTTTTATTTTTACTTGTTTATTTCTAGTTGTTATTTCTAGTACTTTATGTTGAAATTTATATTCTATAGAAAAAGATGGAAAATACTAGAGTAGAAAATTCCACAATCTGAAACAAAAATGTAATAATTTGTCAGTGCCTCTGAAAAAAATGAACTAATTCTGTAATTTCTGTTAATATTAAAGAATAAAAAGGGAAAAATACTTGAACCCTATATAATACATTTACTACATATAGTGTAGGGGCCAAATAGATGTACCCTTTGTAACATCAGATTACCTCCAGGCTATAGTTACTATTGAAAGAAAACTCTACCAGTGAGATAAGCGACTACTCTTGGAGAAAATTGAATACAAGATGTGATACGTTCCCTTGAGATTTCCAATAAAATTGGTTGTACGGCCAATTTGAAATTCTTTTTTTCTCATCTTGATACAGAACGTTAGAATTGGTTTTGGGAATTGATACTATACACTGGTCGAGTAAGATTGCTTTTTCGTTATTATTTTTTATTTTATTGTCAATCAGTGAAGACTAAAGTATTAGCTACTAATTAAATTCACTGTAATTTAATTAGTATTAGACAATTTAAATTAATTTAACAAAAATCTTTTTTTTTTTTTAATTTTTCTAAAATGTCCTTCTTGAAGTGAAATATTATTCTAGTAATTTAGTGAATTGACATTAAATAGTTTGGTTTAGATTATCTAAAGTAACCTGCAATGTTACTTTCCTTATTTTTCGTATTTGTTGCCATTTTTTATTTTTCGAAAGTGTTAAGAAAATTACGTGATTTTTTTTTTTCGAAGATATCGCTCTTGGATAAATGGCGGACTTTAGCAGAACGCTCTCAACTTTGTTTCGATTCCCTTGAGAGCTCAAAATGATGATGTTTGCCAGCATTATAAGTACAATTAAGTGCAATGTATGTTGGCTACAAATTTTCAAATTTCACAGAAACATGTTTTACATAAATGTGATAGATTTACTTATGTAATTACTAAGCTAATTAAAAAAAAAATATCATTTGTGACGTTTTCGAAAAATTCGGGTTACTGTTACTGGATGGAAAAAAACAGAAAAAACACTTCCGGTAATATGATTTTCTTTAAAATCTAAATTTTAACTATCTATTTAATTCTCATTAACATTATGCATTTGGAAGACCATTAAAATAACTTGAGGTGGCATTCTTCCCACAGAACCTTTCAGACATTTTCCCAGACAAGTTTTTCAAATAAATATGATAGATCTTTATGTGTAGATCAAATGTACAAACGTTAAAAGAAAATCGGTGGAGCCATGATCGAGTAAAGAAACAGAAAAATTGAAAAATCCAAGAAGAGATAACCACCTGTCCAGTCTGTATTGTTATTGGTTCATGTTGGATGTGGGTACGTATATGCACGAGCGGTTGAATGTGTTTATATGTATATATATTTAGGGACATGTATTTAAGAAATACGTAATAGGACACCACTTGTTCACAATAAAAAAATATATTAACTGTAATTGAATGAAAAACTCAAATGTTAAACTGAATCCATCGTAGCATGGCATATTGATTTTGTTCCTGACCGGTTTCGGATGTTCATCCGAAATATATATACAGCCAACAAGTGTGAGGGTACAGAAACATTACGTTGAAGTGTTTGTGAATTTGACGTGAAGTGTGCACGTTGAATTACATCTCTGTACACGAACTTGGTGAATTTGCTCTGACGATGGATGAAAATACGAAACCGGCCAGGAACAGAATCAATATGCATGCTACGATGGATAAAATACTAGATGTTATCCAGCATTGCGGACCCATCCATATTTTCAACAGTAGCACTGAAGTTAAAATGGAGCAAAGTCATGGTTACGATTGTTATGTGAACTCGTTGAACTGCTAAAAACGAAGTGCGAATGTTGTAAACGATTTTTGTAAGACGACTGTCTGAATATGTCTGTTTTTTTTTTGTTTTTTTTGTAGTTAAAACTCGCCCTTTCTATATTATTTTCTTGGATACCAAGGGGGGTGAATTGTACAATGGAGTTGGCCGAGTGATTTGACTTGCTCTAACGGTGTATTTCCGTAGAAAACTAGATTTAGAATATTTGGACAGTTTGCAATATTTCTTCTTACCAGTATTAAGAGAATTAATTTATATAACTTGTTTTATTTTCCAATTTTTTGAAATAATTAATTTTTTTTTATAAATTTTTTCATATTTTTCCATAGCTTAATGAATCTGAGCTTGCATTGTCTGCTTTTATTTTCTTGTTTGATAACTTTTTTTTTTTTTTTTGTTTCATTTCCCTTCATTATTTCACTTCTCATTATTTTGTTCATAATTTTCTAACGACTCTCAGTTATTCAGAATATTATTTCTATACTTAGCTAGTATTTACCATTAAACTTAATGAGCGTTCATATAAATAATGATATAAATGTTTTAAACAGTATGAAATTTTAAATAATAACATTTCAAAATTTATGTATTTGGAGATTGCTAGTAGGGGTTAGTTGTAACTTAGGAGTAGGGCATATCAGTAGAGAAGGTTGGTTTATGTTGCTATATAACATAGCTTCCTACAGGGTATACAGGAATAGGTGAGGTGAAGGGGTAAATAGAGGGGGGGATGTTGTGTGGATGAAAAGAAAGGAAAGAAATGATGTTATATAAGAGAGAATGCTGGACTGGAATGGTCGAGGTGGGGAATGTGTCGGTGGTGAGTGTACAAGATATTTTGCATACTTAATATCTCACAGATAGCTGGTTTGCTGTTTGCTGCTAGCGTAGTTTTATATAGAACTCTCCACAGAAGGCCCTGTTGTACCTTTAGTCCCGTTGTACGGCTAGTAACTTACAGATCCTATCTTTTTTTAAATAGATACATATATATTTATATTTACATATCAACTTGTTCTATCCTTTTTTCCGCCCAGTTTTATACGCATGATTTTATCATTACTGAAAAAAGAACTTGCATGCAATATTCCTTTTTAACTTAATTATTTAATTTGGTGGTATTTATTTTTGCCAAAATATTTTATTTACTATATTTCACTTTTATAACAAATTTTATCTCGATTTTATTACCCATTTTACAAGAAAATTTTACATTTCTGTACAACTTAAGCTTAAAAATTAGGGCACATTGCTTCATTTAGAAAATCTCTTATTTGGTGCTGAACTTTTTTCTTCTAAATTCTTCTGGAGCTGAACTGTATAAAATTGTATCTACCTCTTCATGAAGAAATGATATATGTTAGTTTATAACTCACGTATAGTGCGTGCTGTTAGATTTCCCTCTCCGAAGGAACCTGAAATTGACAAGGCAGAAACAACAAAAAAAAAAACACATTAATTGCCACTATTCCTAAGGCGAGGACTGGCAAACTGCACGAACTCATGTTCGATTATCGGTCTTGGTCTTGGTTTTTATTTGATCTGTTAATATGAGTAAAATATGTTTGCTATCATGAAAAAGTAGGCATTGCTTTACGTTACATGGCTTACAATTATTTACTGCTAACGAACAACTTATTATTATTCAATTTTCCCAATTGGAAAAGAAAAATATCTTTTACTTAATGAGAACTTATTAAAGGAAGTATTGCGATCGCGTCTTTTCGAACATCACTTTTCACCGGAAATACATTTTCTTAAGTTCCTAGTTCCGATAACTGTCCTATAGAAATGTGTGTGTATATGTTTGTTATTTTTCGTCAAATGAATGCATCACCCTAAAACAAACAAAAAATCTGATACTTTCCGTTACTCCAATAGTCTCTAGTTTATCGAACTCTAATCTATAACGCTTCTTATTATTGTAATTTGTTTGTTTAATTGCACAAGTGTTATTTCGGCCTAGCAAAACATTTGAAAAGCAAGCTCATCTCTTGTAGCACAAAGTCACTGCTATACAAGACACTCATTCGGCCATTACTGATTTACGGTTCCGAAGCGTGGACCATGATGAAAACAGATGAACGAGCCCTGGCGATATTTGAACCACTTCGTAGAATCTATGGTCCTATACGAGATGGCCAGAACTGGAGAATCAGACATAACCGAGAAGTATGCATTATTCAAGGAGCCGGATATCTCTAAGGTAATACAACTTGGAAGACTGCGGTGGGCAGGGCACTTGGGAAGGATGTGTAGGGAAGAGATCCCGAGGAAAATTTTGGAGGGCACTGTGCAAGGTCCCAGGCAGGTAGGCAGACCAAGGCTGCGATGGCAGGATTGTGTGGTAAAAGACGCACTGGCAATGCTTGGATACTGCAATTGGAGAGCGGCTGCGCAGGAAAGAGACGCCTGGTGGGCCTGTCTTGAAGAGGTGAAGACTCTTCATGAGTTGTAGCGCTAAGAAGAAGAAAAAGATTTGTGTAATTGCACTAATAATTAATTCGATTCCTTTTTTTTATGTTGTTGCAAGAAATAAGATTTTGATTGAATTAGCTCATGCGTATCATTTCCATCTTCATAGTACTCTTTCAATGCTTTGTTGACTGCGCCTCATACATCAAATAAACATAATGTTATAGATAAAATACCTATGGATGGAAAATTAATAAACAAAATTCTAAACTAGTTTTTTCATAGAAATAATTAGCCAATCACAGTGTAGAAGAGAAGGTGAGAAATATGGGTATATATGTTAAGCCACTCAGAAATTTAGAATTATCATGTTGACCACGCCCACATTTGACACGTCCACTTCTACACTGTGATTGGCTAATTATTTATAGCTGATTATTTTCATGAAATATCTAGTTTAGAATTTTTTTTTTTACTAATTTTCGCTTCGTAGGTATTTTATAAATTGTGCTATCGAAAACAATTTTTTTATGTAAAAAAATAAAGTTATTTCTTCCGTAATATTTACTGTTTTATAAAATTAATGTGAGCTATAAAGAAAAAAACTCAGAATTTTGGTTTTAACTGGATTCAGGTTTCAGGACTGGAGTCAGTCTCAGGTTTCTGTTTAGTTTTGAAAACTTCAAACTGGCAGATTATACAAGTGAAAAAAAATATAGACACCGAACTGAAAGTGGCTTCATTCAGAGTCATATTTACTTTTTTTAAAACTTTGTATGCTTCGATTGCCTT